>MNPL01010209.1:0-11392 GCA_002081605.1 Tropilaelaps mercedesae
CTATTGGGTCAGCTACGCACTAATTCGACGGTTGTTTGTTACATCCGTGTAATGAGTCCGTCCATCCTCTCATGGCACCGCACGAGCGCCACGACGAGCGAGCGAGGTCACCCCGCTCCGCTGATTGAACCATCATCACCTTAACGTATTCGCGATACAAACAACGAAGTAGGAACAAATACGTAGTTGTGACGCTGCACAGTCCCTCAAGTGACGAAGTGTCCGACTCGGATCGGCGCTTTATTCGTGTGTGTGTGTGTGTGTGTGTGTGTGGTATCTTGCCTTCGTCGAGAACGCGCTTGTCAACCGTTCGAGCGTTGTAAATCTGGCGCTGTTATAACGCCGATGCGATCTCCCCCACGCTTCCACGATGGACAATGTCGTCCTACTAGAATCGAGCGTTTAATATGAAAAAGAGACAGCGGCCAGAATCGTCCGACGACGACGACGACGATAGCGCGACCATTGCGTGTGTCAGTCACTTCTTCGTGTGCGCTCAGTGCACTGAACTCTGACTGCTGCCATCCTCCTGATCAACACTGATCTGCTGCGCAGTCTGACCGACTGGCGACCGAGACGAAGCCGACCAAATATATGAGATAGTGTAGTCCCTTTGCGATGTTGCACGAGCCACCACAACAACAGCAACAACAACAACAGCAACAACAACAACAACAACAACAACAACTTGTTCGTCTGTGCATACTTATTGATACAATACACACACACACACACACACACACACACACACGTATATAGATGTGAGGCATGCGTGTCTCTCTCTCGCTTCGCAAATGTGTGTGTGTGTGTGTGTGTTTAGTGGCGGATCTATTTTTGGCGATGTTGGCGTTGTATTGTCGCGCTGCGAAAGAGTTGTATGAAGGGGTCGTCTCATTGAGCGGACGGACAAGCACATATTAAAAGCCTGCGTGCGTGCGTGCGTGCGTGCGTGCGTGCGTGCGTCGATCGCTTAAGCGAAGCTGCTATGCAACGGACGGAGCGCAATGGGACGGCCAGGGACGATTTCTCGGTCAGAACCGTTTGCTGCTTCTGAAAATCGTATTGAGGTCAGTAGCAGTGCAGCTGAACTGTGTAATGGGTTCACTTAGGTTTAGTTATGGGGTTGGACACGGGTGCACGGGAGACGCCAAGGCCTCACTCGCTAGAGATCAACCCCCATCTAGAAGAGGACCCGTCCAATGCTGAGGGGATCGGTCCTCCTGTGAAAGGGTTTTGCCCGTCTAACGTTCGATATATAACGAGTGAATAGTCTAAGTGACGCGCGTTCAGGACGCTGCCTATTACGAAGCACACCGACTCGGACGGGAGGAGCGAGTCTGATCGAGTACAGAGTCCGGCCAATCATTTTGTTCAGGCCATTTCGATACGAGAGCGACGAGCACGAACGGTGCAACAACGATGCCTACGGAAAGGTGAATTCTTTGCGGATTATTCGATGTCGCCTACGAAACAGAGATCTGTCGATCGCCCTCGGAACGTAAGCTAGTCTAAGACATGAGTGGTCTGAGCCATGTTGCTCGATAATATCGATACAATGATAGACGCCTCAAGTGAAGTGTAGAGGATTATGGTGCTCGTAACTGTCGTTGCTACAAACCGGCTCCGATATTGGGGGTAGCCTTTTATTATTAAGAAAATCGTAATATCGCTCGATTGCATCTTGCTACGAATATTTGTTGCTAGCCATGTGCTAGCCATGTGTGCGGCACGCCATTCAGTAAACAGACAGGCACAATGAGAGTCGAGCGAGCACAATAACGAGCCGCTGGTCGCTGCTTGAGCCTATTTTTCTTTGTACTACACACTTATGAAGCCGGCCACCGGCTTTATTCGTCTAGCCCATATATGTCTATATGTGTGTGTGTATATGTAAAATTGCTTTTACCTTGCTCGATGCCTAAAAGTCGGACCCAACATGTGTAGAGCACTTCGTCTATGGACGAAGCGCATGTGCATTAGAGGAAACGAACGAATCAACATGGGCGGCGTGTTATTTCGTCCTCATACTTGTGCTCGTTCATGATGGCTATTTTTTACTATGCTATGCGTGTTAGTCGTTGTTCTATCGGCCGAACAACACCTCGTTGAAGAAATTGCAGCTAAACTGGTTAATTACACGTTTCCCGATTGTGCTGCGCTGCGTTTGGCGTCCACCGAAAAACGGGCACAGAATTCCGTCGAGCGTTGCGGGTCTT
Source organism: Tropilaelaps mercedesae (assembly GCA_002081605.1). Classification (NCBI taxonomy): domain Eukaryota; kingdom Metazoa; phylum Arthropoda; class Arachnida; order Mesostigmata; family Laelapidae; genus Tropilaelaps; species Tropilaelaps mercedesae. The sequence goes on from MNPL01010209.1 coordinate 2,217, forward strand.
TCTTCGATTCGATCCTCACAGTAGTGTAGTCGTGAAATGGCGATGACTACAAACAGCAACATACATCACAGTACCGCTGTTACAATGACGATTTCGTGGTTGCGCGTTACTCCGATCCGACTTAGCGGCCGCCAGGACGTTCCGTTTTCCGCCGTCGCGGGTTGCCTTCCCCCGATTTGGCGGACAGCCGGAAATAAAGTCGATGACGAGGTCGCGCCGTTGACGGTGCGTTACGTCATGAAGGTCCTCGACGCTTCGATGCCGTACATACCGACTGCAGCAAATGCAACACTTCGATGTAACGCGTGCAGCCTTCACCGAGCACTACTGTAGCGCTGTAGCAATTGATCCTCATCTCGCTGTTCGTCACTACGTGGACTGTTTTGTTCGCAACGATACACAACAACAACAACAACAACAAAGCCCAAACAGAAAAGTGAGGTCATACTGAGGGAGCCAGCCGTTGGAGCGCTCGCCGTACGTCTGCAGGAATGTCCTTCCGAAATCTGTTTAGGACTAAATCAACGGTGGACTCAAACGGACGCCCGTGAGGTAATGATCTTCAGTTCGTCCATCTCCTGGCAGAAAATCGCCTACCGACGAATAGCATTCGACCACCGCACACACCGTGAGAAAGCTGCCGGAACTGTGCTTGTCTGACTGGGCGTCGCAATGGCGCAATTTCCACTTCTGACGTGAAGAAATACTGAAGAAAACTGAAGCGTTAGACATGCTTTTTTTATTTGATCATTTGCGCTACGATCAGTGAATGTAGCTGCCAGGAATAAAAGCTTAATGACAGCTGGTCTGTTTCCAGCCTAAGTGAGCACGGATTCAAATCTTGCGTGACCATACATCAACACATCTGCTATATACGAATTAAATAGAAATCATACGATATTTTTCGAATCATAAAAAAATCATTGCGGAAGCTCGTATAGCAAAAAAGGTCCCAGAGACGCCTAAATGGCCTTCAAAAGAGTAGCATTGAAATAATCCCATTGTACGGCGGACGTCCTTGGCACTTGAAAACATCTTTAAGCCTATATAGTAACCTGTATTGTGAGCCTTAAGGAAATTTTAAGCTAGTAGACGTACAATAGCGTAAACTATAATTTCGTATTTGCATGCGATGTCTTTGCACTTTATAAAGAGCGTCTTGCCATATTTTCAGTCAGATCTTGTCTGTCATTTGGTATAGGGCGTTTTAATGCTGTAAAGAACTAACTTTGCATTAAAACAACACTCATGTACAGTTCTAATCGGAACGTACCCTGAGCGATTACGAACAGGAGACGTCATTTTTCCAGGAACTTTGCATCACCAATTTGTCATGTACATGCGTACACATTTATCGCACTGTAGATTAACATCGAGTGAAGATCGTCGACGGGGATCCCCATGAGAGGTGAGCGCAAAAAATTCGCGTCCGGCTGTCGCTGAGAGGTTGCCCCTTTCGCAAACGAGTAGCCTCTTTTGTTTGATCGTATTGATCGTGATCATGTTTGGTGCCACTTCTGAGATGAAACGACGACAAAAGTCGACGACGTTGTAGTATCAGCCTCACCTGGCCTTTTTGTGATGCCAGAGTACGCTGGCACCTGGCGACCCATTCACAGGCACGCAAGAACGTCGACACGCCTCTACACCGATATTTGCTTCGTGTCTACTCTGCACAAAGTGTACGTAGAATGTAAAAGCGCAATGCAAGCGATGAAGCGTTCACCATTGGCGTATCTATTGACATTGTCGATGTAACTAAGTCGAAATCGAGTCCATCGGAGCGGGACGGTTGTCTACCTTAAGACGTCGCTAGCCGTAAATTCATGAGCAAATTTTGCGCAGCCCAACATGAAATCTAAAGACATGAACAGAGTTAGGGCTTACGAATGACAATGAATTCGTTATTTCACTACTAGTGAAATGTCAAATTGACTAAATAACAATACAGCGCTTAAGATCAAGGTTCACAAACGAGACCTCACATAATGACCAACACATGACTGGCGAGTGAGCAAAGTGGCACGTTCACAATTTCCATTGCCCCGTCTGCGGTCATGTAATTCAGCTATAGTCTGGGTGCGAATTTCAAACGACATGGCTATCATATTCTATTTCCACGTGTCTCGTATAATATCGAATTGTCATTTGTCTAAGAGCAATGTGTCACTGTAAAGCGTCGCAGCCATTGGTCGTCTATCTTATCGTGCATTGTACGTTGGAATCTACCTTAACTGGCTGCATTGCCTCATAACTCGCTATGAGATTGAATAGCCAACAGGTAACGGTAGCTGCTAGCGCATGTTTTGCATAGAAATTTTCCGTCTTTCGAACTGCTCCCATACCGTGGAACTGCTGCAAAACGTGACAACTCATGAACCCTCTCCAGGGTCCTTTTCGGTTGTGTTAGATAAAACATTTCCAAGCCTGTATAATACCACTCCATTAGGGCTTGAAAATAAAGCGATATGTTTTAGCTATATATATACATGCAGTCATGAGCATGTTTGTCGTCACGTACCACGATGACATTATAATTGGTATGCAATGTACATACATACATATCCATATATACATGAAATAAGACAAAAGACAGCGACCGTATCAAAATCTCATCGTAGTCAAGTAGATTCGCCTCTCTTCAACATCGCAACCCGCAATGACTGGAGGAGAGGGGGTCCTCGAATCAGGTTTTTTGCCATTCACTGTTAGCGCCTTGTTAGCTGTGTTAACGTCGTTGTATATGAATACACAATAGCGTCGCAACAAACACAATGACCGCGAGTGGAATCTGGAGTGAGGGCATCCGTTCCGTTTTTGTGGAATGGAAGCTCTGAGCCAAAGGACGGGTACGAATAAAGCAGGTGGGGGAAGCGAGAGATGCCAAACTGGTTCATCTTTGCTACAGGAAAATTTTGGAACAGATGAGTTAAATGCTATCGGCAGATGCAGGACTTTCTTGTCATTTCTGTGTTGAGTGCGATATTCATCCACTAACTACCTCGAAAAAACGTATTCAACCGTCAGTGCGCCATCCTTTAGGACTGACTGCTAGCCAGCATTTAACGCTCACGGTAGCGCTTTGTGCATTACTTCGTAAAACGGAGTACCCCATGAAAATGTGCACCGGCGGGGATCGAACCGGTGCACCACCCACGTGTCTCCTCCGGTCGCAATGCGCACGTCAATACGCTAAGCCACCGAGCTGGACTCTGCCCAAACGATAATCGCCAGATAGATAGAGGAAAAAAAAAGAAAAAACTGTTCACTAACTTTTTTAAGCGTCGTCTCTCGGTCGCTAGGTTTTTTTTTTACCGACAAAGCTCTGATAATAGTGGACGCAAGCGGCCAACAGCAGCAACAGAAAAAACCGAATTTTCAGGCGCGACAAGTCTTTTGTCGCTACCCTTTTCCCATTCTAGTGATTATTTCCATGCTTCTGAGGGTACGGTTGGATGAAAAAGATACCGTGAGCATTTGCGTACGGGGAAAATTAAAGGAAAAGATGTTTGCTCGTAAATGATAGGAATAATGATAACAACAGTAACAACAATTGGCTGACGCGTAACACCATCATAAACACCGTAGCCGTATATGAAGATCGTACACGTGATATTTTTCGGCCATTGCCCTCGACACAGACACAATAATTTGTTTGCATATGTTCGACTTGTACAGTGGAACAAAAACATTGTTGTTGATGAGGTCGAGAAGAACGCTGGCTTTTATTGCCATCATGATGCTGCAACATTTAAGAATAAGCCAAACCTTATGTAAGAGTCGATTTTGGAAACGTCATAAGTCATCGCTGGTCGGAAACGGCGGTTGAAAGATAAATTACCCGCAAAATGCATCATCCGTTGCTTTTCCAGAACAGAGAGTTATTGAAAATGTTAGATTACGAAATGTACTCTATTCTAGGCTAATGATACTGTGACCCCAACAAGGCCCCCCTGGCGTTTAGGGCCAGGCAATCATCACATATTCCCTCTAATTCGAATGGGATGCCACTAGAACGGATTCATTCATAATTTCGTTCATTCTAGCTGTTTATTGATTTTTGTGTGTCGACTGTGAAAAGCAGCATCGTTATATGTGAGTCTTGTCCAACGCAAACTGAATGTCGGGAAAAGGATTGCCATTAGAAGGCACCCGATGACGTGGCTCATTGTTGGGCTGACTCAGGGAGAAAAAGCAACTTTTGCCCGTCTGTATCGACCTAACGTTTTGTGAATTTGTTAGGCGGTCGCAATTTCTTCACTGGCGCTTTTTTTCTTCTGGATGTCCGCAAGTCCTTGGACCCGGTCAGCATTCGCAGATTGCTATGGGTAGCCAGATGTTTTTCGGGCGCCAGCGAGACTTCTTCGCGTCTAAGCGACATGACTGCGCGCTTGACTCAATTAAAACAAATACAATCCGCCGCAGTTGGTCGCCATTGTTTCAATAGCTCGTTTATGATATTACGATGGTTCCAAAATGAGCGCATCGTACTTGGCACGTACAAACACCGCATACAGGGTGAATTAGCTTGATGTTTTGATCCGAATATCATATGAAAAGTGTTGTGGTACAATGCTGCCACGAAACAGCGAACGCTGACCTGTATTGATTGTTTTTATTCAAGTCTCTGCTTCAAGTTAGCGCACTCCCACGACGGATTCCACGTCGCCAGGACGATGAATGAAAATGAAAGGAAGAAACATGCTTTCGTGTGGCAAACAACTAACTATTGTTAACCGGAATTTCGAGTATACTTCATCATCGTCTGCTGTTAAGACGCGTATCGGTATATATATATATGTATACATATATATATATATATATATGTATATACATAGATATATGCATGTGCATACGTCTTAGTACATGCTAGAAAGAAGGGGAACTTCTGCAAAGCACCGAAGACAAAATGTGCATATATAATTGAATATGACTTCGTCACACGTTGCGTCGTCGTCGTCGTCGGCAGCATCTTGTGTGCATGCCCTTGGGGGTACGTTGGCCTTAGTCCGGTTGATCTCTCTGGAATCAGGGGATCAGAGTCCCCCTCCAAGGCTTTTCAGAATCAGACTGCAACAGACGCAACAACAACAACGACAACAACTCTTTTGAAATGTTTGATGCCGTTGCGACGCCTCGACGCACAACCATCACTATTCGTGCACACGAAGAGCGCTCCACCGTGTTCTCTGCTGTTGTTGTTGTTGTTGGCCCATCACTCTTCGGAGGGGTTTTCTGTTGGGTCGCTGAAGAAGAAGATCTTTATGTAACGACATGCTATGCAATTTTTCCGACCACCACAGACAACGTCATCAGGGGCGAACGAACACACACCAGCTGTGTCTCTCTGTGTGTGCTGTAAATAGGTGTGTGTATGTATAGCTGTTGGTGTTTTATTTTGGGACGGGGCCGTTCACTCTTCGCCCTTGATTCGGTGATTACAGCAGAAAGTGGCCGCTGTCCTTAAGCCCGTCGGCGTGCTGTTTCGGCTGCCTTTGCTCCCAACTCAATTCTAAGGGTCCGTCAGGGCGTCCAACGATGAAGTTTCATCACTACAGATTCCGGCATGGTGTCGCCTGCCCCGAAAGGTGAACGCATCTTCCAAGGACGGACTCACAGAAGCACACGGCCTGTATACGGCGTTTATTGGCTGATGTCGTCTTAGTATGGTGGTGGCTGAACTATGGCCACTGTGGTGGGAGACGAGGACAAGATAATGGTAGATCGCGTACGCAAAAATCAGAGAGTCAGCTTGCCTAAGGAATGCTTGTTCGGCTGCCATATTGTTGCTTCGTGCACAGCCGCTAAGCGACACACGCTCGGGTAGCACAGCAACGGACAGGAACGGATAGTCAACAACTGACAGCAGGAGCAACACCAGAACTGCACCAATGGCTTTGCCCAATTCCCCTATCCACTTTGCCCCGCTCCTCCCGATCGCCCTCCCAGACAGAGTAAACGTCTCCTGCCGCCCGTTCTTAAACACATACACACATAAAAACACGCGCGCGCGCGCACACAAAACCTGAGTACGCGCCACTTAGTCGTAACTGGGCTTGTTCTGTTTCCCGCTGATGTGCTTCTTTTGTTTACGCTCTGCTACCGTTGGTCTCGTTGCCGCATCCCTCGGTTTTGTGTTTACATTTCTGTCACGATGACAGTGAAGTGAATTTTTCTTTTTGGTGCCGTTGTCGTCGTTTTCGTTGCTGCTGCTGCTGCTGCTGATGGTTTTGCGATCATAATGACGCTGGTGTTGGATCTTACCAGTTTCTATGCGTATGTGCCAATAGAATGTTGGCTTGTACTTTTGGGTGTCTATATGTATTCTCTCCGATTAAATGCCCGTAATAAGAAAAATAAGAATTCTGTTTTTTTCCTTCAGTCTTCGGATGAAAAGTGGCGATATCAGCCGCCCGTTGAACACCACGACCTTCAGAACTCGCTTCTGGGGCCGTGATTACAGAAGGTGCAAATCGACGCAGATGCGGCGGAGGTGACCATAAGCTTTTGACGAAAGGACATTAAACGGAGTGCACCTTCTGCCATTACAAATCGAAGGTTATAGCCATGAAATCCGTGTAGTTTGCTTCTATATTCATCCCTCACTGGGTAAGAGGGGACATATCAACATGGAGACTGGAGACATTTTTTAGCGTTAGACAAATAAACGTCGCTTATGCGGGACTGCGTAAATCAAGCTCTAGCCTCTGTTTCGTTAGACAGAAACGTGTCAATCATTTTCAGTGATTTCATTCTTTGGGCTGTTTTTATTTATACAGATTATATAGGTAAGCGGTGCACAGGTCGTTAGTTACAACGTTCGTCCGGGTATGCGGTCAAGAAACTTTCTCTCTAGTCGTCAATTCACTATCTTATTCTGCGTTGCGTTGCGCGTAACTTGCACACGGTTGCAGTTATCGCCCGTCGCATGTGAGTTACATTCTTTCCCGGCTTTCGAATGTAGATACATGAAGTTCCTACGCATTCTCACTAACCGTGAAGTGGGTTTCCAGCCAGGACTTTATTCCTATTTGAGTTGGGACAGGGGCTATCGTCATTCATAACGCCACTTCGCAAGAGTAAATCACCGACAAAGACGTTCCTAGTCAATCCGTTTGTGTCTGTCTATCGTTTTGCCATAAATGTTCTTTGGTCGCACTCACCGACCACAAAACATCTGCCACCGACCGCCCGCCCGCCCGCTCTAACAGTATCCGCCCCGCAACATCGGGGCAGCAACGAAGTTCTGGAGGAAATCTACGCCGGTTGCGTGCGAGCGTTGTACGTTTGTAGCAAAATGTCATGGCCAGCGGTGAACGCCGACTAGTAAGAGAATAGACCCTTCACAGTAATCATCACAACAGCCATGATATGACTGTAATAGAATGCATTTTCGATGAACGACCTACAGTAGCGTTTTCTTTTACTGTAACATTGAAAAGAGCATTGCTAAAGGCAACTACTACGAGGCAAAAGGGCAGCTTTTTTCAGGCAGAAAGCATTTTTCGCGGACTAGTAATAACGCTAATAATAATAATCACTCATGTGGTAGTTCATACATAGAATTAGGTACAGTCACACATTTTGGCATTCTCTTGCTCGGCAAAAGCACTCACTCAACTCTAAATGAGTTGAGTGAGTTGACGACGAGCTCACACTATTTGTATTTGTTAATCGCTAAGGAGTCAAGCGATAACCAGCTTTGACTTGAGAAACGCGCGTAAAAGGTAATCGAAATAGTCCATCGCAAATATACTATCGAAGACAAACACACACACGCACGCCTGGCCCCTGATTGTTTGCTTCTGAAATAGCTGTTCAAGCACAGCCAGCCATGCACACATTTATACGCATCTCTATCTGAAAAGCTTCATGCGTCTGTCTTCATGCAATTTACTCAATCTCTATCATTTTCAAGTCGTTCTAAGGCACTACGTCAAACCACCGTGGCGCGTACAGGTTCATGAACGTCAGCATTTCTAATTAGGTAAACATAGCGACAACGTCTAATAAAATGTTGCCAATTAACTGGACGTCGCTGACGAGGCCTAGCGAGTGGCATTTATGGGTGAGACTTCGCAATGTGATGATGTCCGTTGTATTTTCTAGTCTACGCAAAAGCGTATTCGCGGCTGAGACGTCACCGCACCAGAATCCGCCCTCGCCGCTACCACGTTCATGACCCTCATTATAACGATCATCATCGGATGATTATGACTAAACTTCAACGATGAATAATCACTCACTGTCTCATAGTTCCCATCATGGGAACACTGTTGTTCTCCCAAGTCTCAGGAATTGCCAAACGGAAGATCGTGCAATCACGCAACGCTCGCAGGGGTAGAATCTACATGCCGTATATTGTGTGGTCACACATTACTGAAATAGACATAGTATGCATATATACACATATATATATATTTATATATAATGTGTGTGTGTGTGTGTGTGTGTGTGTGTGTGTGTGTGTGTGTCTATTACAATAAGTGACTTACGGCATATGAATATGTCGACGAATTTGACGGCCATCTTAAGCGACCAGAACCAACGCAGCGAGGCGATCCCTCGAGCGGACGTTCAGTCAGTGAAGCGTCTCAGTTGGCTATTTTGAGGTCATCATATTTACACATGTTCATTTTGGGAATATTGTTTGTATTATGTACGCGATACTTCACAGACTCTGCACGCGTGCGATGTTTGTGCGTATGCGAGTCTATGTGGAATGCCTTTTTTTTTGTTCATCGATCTGTACACGCGATGCACGGGACGCTGGCAGAGAATGTCATCAGCGACGACAGGCGAATTTATCATGGAGATCATCATCATCATCAGCTCGTGACCTCAGCAGTCAGTTTATGCACTTCCTAAACTCTCTCCTCCTCGTGCAGTGTTGTTGTCGCCGCTGGCCACGCGTCCCTCGAGGTACATACTCGAATCGAATCACTACTGGAAGGGGTCAATCCCTCATAAAAATATCTGCGGCCAGAACTTCCGTGTTGAAGTGCGATCTAGCTAGAGCAGCGGCGGCGGCGGCGGCGGCGTCTCGCCAACTCCAAGCAGCAGCAATGTCCACACCAAACTCGTTCGTCCGCTTCGTCCATTCAATGACCTCGAAGTCCAGCCAGACGACCTCTGCGTTCACCCTTTACAAAAGGACCCCCCCCCCCCCCCCCCCC
>MNPL01010211.1:0-18925 GCA_002081605.1 Tropilaelaps mercedesae
ATATATATATATATATATATATATATACATATATATATGGCTTTTGTTAAATATATATGTATATATATACTAAGATTCACTGTCAAATGTAATACAACCGTTGCATCGTAAAAAGTAATTCTAACTCAACACAACTTCGTCATGTTGAAATTTCCGTCACAAATAGGTAAATCAACTCATTAAAGTGCTCATTTACTTATATACGCATACACTTAGAAGGAGAATGAGAATAATTATTTGTGGTACCAAAATGAAATGCTAAGCAGGATCTAGTCAATGTACCTTTCGGTAGAAGCATGACGCCTATGAGGACGAAACATGAGAAGAAAAATGATGTAAACAGTGTTTTCTTGCGGGGCACCCATTTAATTAGCATGCTATTAATTAGCTTTGCAGGATATTCCGCCAATGCTGCAAGAGCATAACCTAGATACGGACTATCCTCGGAAACCGTCGTGGTAGAGACTGTCAGATAGTACCACACCATATTTGACACTGACCTATAAGAAATCAAATATCGATATTACCAAACACACTATCCGCACGACACAAAAGGTCGGTAATGTGTAAAATCTAAAAATAACTTTGTTTCTGAAGAGAGTGTGCCGGGATGCATTTTACCTACGCTGTCAAATCATCCATCTGCTTCTGCCAAATGCGTTCGGTCTTTTATCAAATTCAAATTAATATGAAGCAAAGGTACAATCGAAGAACGAGGATATAAAAACATCATTTGTAACGATGACTTACATGTATGCTAAAATTTGATAGACATACTAAACTTTCTATTAAATGGAGCAGTTGAGGTAAACACTATCTTAGCACAAATAAAATTAAACTATTTCAGCTTAAAAAGGGCATTAACTAACATGCAAAAGCAGAAGACGAGTGTCGTTGTTCTGTACTCTCTTCTAACGACAGTGGCGAGGGTGGGCCGTTTCGGAGGCTTTCCATTTCCAATATTAGCTGTTTTTCGCCGTTCGTCCACTAACCGTAAGACATCAGCTTCACCGTAATCCTGATTTTTCTTGACAAGTCTTTTAAGATTCTTCTCAGCCGCGTTAAAGCGACCTGTGCTTAGTTGCCATCGAGGAGATTCGGGTAAGATGCTAAATAGGAAAATAAAAAAGCTCCATTCAAGAGGGTTATAAATTAACATTGCGTAATAAAGACCAATAGCCTTCTTCACGCAGGTGTACAGAGTGATCCGTTGAAATTGGAACTTGTTAACCTGATCATCCGTTATCTCTTAAATGTGTTCTGATCGACTAGCTCTCTTCTACTGTTAAAGCGGGATTTAGAAATCTGCATAAGGAGGGCTCAATATATGCTGGGGGCTTAGGACTTCACCTTGAGCCGTCACAGATATAAGCGGAGGTTACATCAAATAAACAGCTTCCTTAGTAATATCACTATTGACACATGCAAGAGATTGCATCACAATACCTCCTTTTCTATTTGAATATACTTAACTAGAAGCAATATCCAACAATCCTAAGTTGACAACCTGTGTAGTCGTTTTAAGTTGTAACCCTACGTTAACTTAGTGTGCACATTTGCTGCAAGGAATTCAGTTAGTTTCACTTTTTTCAAATAAAAAGTTAACAAAATCATTCTTTCCCTCGTAGAGAACATGAGACGATACGTTCGATTTTTGTTGGTTGGTTATCATCGAAGGGTGTTTGATATTCCTTTAATTGTCACCGGATTCAATTTTCGTTTACTCGAGTTTGAACTCGAATTATATGACATTGAAATTAACTTAAATCCATATTTGGAACGGCGCAGAGACACTACAAAACAAACGTACCGCTTTGTCTATCAATAGAATTTGAAGTCACAGCCACTACTTCAGTGGCAGTTTTGATACCTTTGTTAGTCTTCCTATGCGTGTTGTCTTCGGAAACAATATTCGGATAATCTAATATTCATAGGTGAAAACACTTACAACCAGAGACCAATAAGGGGTAAAGTAGTGGCCACAACAAAAAGCTGAAGGGACCTCCAGTCTCGTAGAAACCACGCAGCCAGCGGTAGGATGAGCATTCCCGTCGACCAGCCTGTTCCGACAGTCAGCGTTGGCATATATCGTTGTTGAGGGCTCACTGTTTCTAGAACTGTACATAAGAAAATAATTGTAGGATCAGAATAAAATAGTGATGAAGTATTAAGATGTATGCGGAAGTAAGGCTCATTGAAATCTGGTTACTAAATTTTTACTGTGCTTAGTGATTCAGATTGGAGCGTTATAATGCGAATTACGTATAATATCCAGTTTTCTACATCTAAACAGTATCACAAAAACGTGTTTGCCACGGTGTTTCCAAATTATGGACAGTTTTTAATAAAACCAGTAATGAGGTACTTGCTCATTTTTTAAAACAGATAATTCAGAGGTCTTACTGCATATCCCTAATAAAGAACTTTCCGTAAAGAGTATATACTGTTTTTCATTTGTGACCATCTAATTTACTGATATAAGCTAACCCGCCCTTATAACGCCTGATAATCTCCTTTTTATGTAATTAAAAGCAAAAGCAAAGGATTTACGAATGCTTTTTGCAATTAATTAACTATTGAAGCTCGGTATGAGATGTAATATCACAATTTAATTGTCTTTAGTTAGAAGGTTCAATATAGTTTTTTAGCATTTTGTATCGCTATGACACCAGTCGTCGCTCTTGCTGACCGAGAGTGAAGGCCGCTTCACCAAAACCGGCGATTCCACACCCACTGATTAGTCTCGCCAAGATGAAAAGACGAACGTTGGGAGCAAATACGGTTGCAGTTGAGGCCACAACGGTCCAGGCAAGCGATATCATTATTGAGGCCTTTCGGCCCCACCAATCGGAGATATGTGCATGAAGAATGCCTCCCGACATCACACCCCAAAGGTAGAACGACTGAGCGAGTGAAGCCTGCAAATGTAAGCAAAAATGTAGCTTATAGTGAAACCAATGATAAAGTCAACCTTAATTGGAGTTTCTACGTACTGTAATGGCAGAATTCAATCAATTTTGAATCATCTTGCAACTTAAAGGTAATTTATTAAACCGTCTTCCTCCAATGAGATATAGAAGGTTTTCCAGGACAGTTGAAAATAGAAAGTGCCAAGTTTTACATGCTGTGGTATCTAATGGTCAGCTTATCGTTTTTGCGGAGACCTGACCTTTTTGATATCATAATAAAAGAATTATTTAAATTAAAGAAGACAAACCCCACCCAAACTCATGATAAGTATTAATTACCGTGAAGTTTTCAATTTTGTCATCTCAAAGTAGCTGGCAATCGTCCAGGCGCATTGGATGACTAAGCAACTATATTGACGGGCCTTGGTGTGCATAAGCAAAACCCATTGCAAAAACCGCAAATTATATGTAAATGATCACCGCAAATAATTTAAAACTTTGTACTGACACATTTATTTTCATATAGTGTCATATAGTTTCATATAGAACTAAGCTAGCTCTAAGTTACTCTCCGACTTGAGTTAATAAAACTTGATTTGAATCAGATTGAAAGCTTAACAAGGCAAGTTAAGTAAATTCACATACGTTTATAATAATTGGATTAGCTAATAAAACTTCAATTGTCGAATGAATATTTTGTAATCAAATATGATTAGAAAACAAAATCGATAAAAAGCTCAAATTTGGATTGGCTCGTTTAGGTGATTAGCGTTCGTTTACAAACCAACCAGCCAACTACGTTTGCAGACGAGTTCGTACTGTTCCATGATCGTGTAGCCATATACTTCCCGATCAAATTCAAACGACGTACAGCTGCCATCGCACATATCTATCGTGACGCTCTTATTGCTATAATAGTCTGGATCCGCGCACCGGTATTCCTGCCGGACTGGTGCAGAGAAGACAATAAACATCATTAACATAGTCACCTGAAGAATAAAGTTATTAACTAATTTATGCGGGAAAATACAGGAGATAATTACAAACGCACACTTACACATATCAACAAGTAACTTCTCTTCCTTACAAACGCATATATTGAATCGTGTGTTTTACCTTCCAGGTGGTTAATGGCCAAATAAATTTTCGATTTTGGGTTCGATCTAATAAGACCTAACGAAAAATAACACGCTCGACGGTAACATTGCGCAAACAGCCATAGCAATAATATTTACTACGATTTATTTAATTACTATACTGATATAGCCAGACCAATGCGGTAGTTTTATCGTGTCGCCGATATAGATATGAGGCTTCTGAGACCGAATGTTTTCTGACAGTGTTTATGGTTTTTGGTTGTGCATAATTTCACTGCATTGAGAAAATAGATAAACACTGAATCACTCCTTTTTTTGGAGGTTTCGGTAATGTTTGATGCGCAGTACAATAACGCAGTGATATGAGCATTAGGACTCACAAACACACTAATTCTATGTTCCTTCCCTCCGGACGGCTCGGATAGCTTATCCCATTGCTTTGAAGATCCATCCAAGGATAATGCACGCACTCCCGAGTCAGATGAAAGAAGCGTCGGGTGCGACAAGACCGAACCGCCTACGCCCTGTCTACTCCCCATTCCAAGCCTTCATCTTTCAACCGACATTAAAACAGCTTCTAAAACCCGTCTTCCAAATGACTCCATGGCCTGTTGCGCCCTTATGGTCCCCTCGAGCCATTTACTTACCTTTTCCCGAAATTCTCGGGAGCCCATCATCTCTCTTAAATACAGACACGCAAGAGTCGGATCTTCTACCTCTTGGCCGCGACAATGCTTCGCATCGGAAGGCCATGTGGCCGACGTCGTCAACAGCGCTCCGAGCAAAGTACGCACGTGTCTGTCGTGGCCTTTTCGGTTTTGCATATTTTGGAAATGAACATGGCCCATGAGAATTGAGGTCACCTAGTAATGGGTTCCCCGTCATTACTGTACCATTCGCCAAAATCTAGGATCAACTTTGTTGTCCAAGATATTCTGACGTTCTGTCCAGGCTAGACTGCTACTTATCCTTCCACCGGTCCAGGGATGCCCCTCTGGCAGCCTGTACATCGCAGTCACTGTCCTGGAAATTCTTTGCCGTCTCGCGTGCCAAGAGATCCCAAAAGAGCATTGTGTCGAAGACAAGTAGGACCTCCGTGGATACGGTCCTGTATCCGCTGTATGTGCCTGCGATTCTCGAAAGAATCATGGCGATGTCAGCTGCCACCCGGCCAGCCTTCAGAGATACCTTTCTAACATGTGTAGTGCCAGATGGACCGCTATTTAGCTGAACGCCAAAGTACCTCATCTCCTTGCTGATCTCTATTGGGTGGTTTTCGAGGTTCAGCGTAATTCCTTTTTTCTTCTATCGGCAGAATAGAAGAATTATAGGGGCAGAATTATAGAGGTAAAGTGCCTCTGTCTTGTTTGGCGCGAGTTTCAGTTTGCTGTCTCTCATCCACTCGGTCTGGTAGACACAGCTTTGAATTGCTCCTTTACGGTGCTCCTTACGATGCACATCGCGAGCGTGGTTTGCGAGCATTGCATTCCTCATATTCGGGATGAAAAGCTGGCCTAAATATAGGCGACCAACTTCGAATTTTTAACATGGGCATACGTATATGTGTATATTTATAATACAATATTTTTAATTTAATATAATATATAGTAATACATTTACATATATGTGTATATTTACAGTCTATACATTTAGTGCAGAGAACTGGAGGAAATGATGTTTGAGAGCAACTTTTAAAATAGTTACTTTTACGAGAATAGGAAATGTAAGAAATTTTATCTCTAAAACATGAGCTGACTTTTTACTAATCTCTTTCAACTTTACAAGGGTGTAGTACGTGAATGCTCTCCCACGAGCGACCTTTTTCCTTAAAATAAACTCTATTTCGATAAACCTATTGATAAAACCTCATCTTCAGTGCTCGAATGGTCAACCTCTTAAGCCCGCATTGCTGGCATTGATAATAGTTTTAAAGAGGATCGCCAATAACGTTCAGTAAGACTCCTGAATGCATGAGGCCATATGTGAAAGCAGTCTTTATAAAGCGTTCGCCTGTATTTTCAACAAATATGATTCAGTTTGCGAAACCTCTTCTATTGAAAAGAGCTCTCCCCACAGCAAGAAAGCTCCTATGTTTGGCTTCAACTACAACCTCAATTATCTAAGCAGGCGTAGAGCAATGCATTGGAACTCATATGGTTCCAATGTATGAGTTTCCAATAAATGAGTTTCACTGCATAAGTTTCAAAGTTCAATAAAACGTGAGCTAAGAGACATGGTCTTGTTATTATTTCGTTTGACTTCAGTATGCGCTGAAATGTAGTTATACTATGCCTTTTTAAATCAGATACCAAAATTACACTCTTTAGCTGAACACAACGTGAAGGCCATTGAAACTATTTTTGACTTTTTCATGCTGTGCTATTATATTCGACCATACCTCCGTTGCGTAAGTACACATTTATAACCAGTTTCTAAACCTTTAAATAATTATGTGCACGTGATACTTCAGCAGTCTATTAAAATGTATGTCTACCTGAAATGTATATAAGTCTTCTAACGTTTTGTCTTGAAACGTACGTTTTAATTGTGCTATATCGCTACAGATTTCATTTTAACAAACCAATGATCATGACGCCACTTGTTGAATTGATCATATTTGTTATGTGCGAGCTACAAAATTAATTTTTAAAAATCAAGCTATCTTGTTTCGGTAATAGAGAAAAAACATAGAAGACTAGGATAAAGACATTAAGCGTCTGCCAGTTACTAAAAACAGCACAATTATTAATTATAGGCACTTGTTGTTGGACAGTAACAGTAAGGGAATGCGTTACGCAGGTAGGATTTGGTACGGTAATGCATAATAGTAGCATTAAACTGATGTCGATTCTACAAATATTTCGGCTTGTCTTTTAGCAAAGGTGTATGTACGGTGTATCTCATCTCGTAAGAAGTTAATATAGCATTACCTTAGAACTAAATCGTTGCCGACTGTGTGTGCACTTTATGGCAAAGGAAACAACCTCTAAAAATGTCTCTTTAAATGTCAGATAGCTAACACTCTTAATAACCTGTATATCAATTTCATTATTAAATACTAACCGGCAAACCGCGTAGAAATCCGAATACGAAAATTGGTATGTGCCACATTCCCAACCTTTGCAGGAGATCATCCAGCGTAGTCCCTTTTTCAACAGAACTGACTGATTCAATAGCAATCTTCTGCTCTTTTCCGTCATCCTGAACATTGCTTCCGGTATGCATGTTGCTTGGACTGTCATCCCCCACAGATTTCCTATTATCCGCCATGGCCATTTATGATGCACGTCGTGTATACGTTCCAATCACCAAGCGCGGCACGTTACGTTCACTCTGTAATTGTCAATAAACCAAACAACACCTTCTTCATTGTGCACACCTACCCAATAGTGGTTTTTATAAGTCAATCACTCTCAGTGCTGTGCTTTGTGTGCCAGTGGCTACGGTGCTCACGGCCTGTGGTTGTCTTTAAGCGCACTGCGTGCCCCGCTGACCCTGAAGATAAACTCCGTCGTGACACAGAAAAGATAGAAAGGTGGCGTTAAATGGCTTAAGGTTATCATTTGCCGTTTACAGCGTATCATCACCGTCATCATGATTATCGCGCATCGACACGCGGCCGTCTCGCCGTATAGGCTAAGCTGTAGAATCTTCCTAAATATGCTGCACGAAGCGTTTTTGTTAGCGCGGCAAATATAAGAGACGGGCGCGTGACACAAGTAGTTGTATTTAAAACTAGCGGCTTAGAGCCTGAAATTGCTTTGCAACCGAACATAGGCGGCCTCTTTGATGCTCATATTAATACTAGCCAGCAAGACCTGGTTGATAATAGCAGGAAAGGATAAGATGGGCGACAATCAAAATTTTTCGACACTACTTGCCAGCCATATGCATCTACGAATGTTTTGCGAATCAACTCCCGAAGATAGAGCGCTCGCGAAAACCTACACCTGTTGTGCCCTTCAATTTGGCCGTGACGAATGGGTGTTCTTTGCGAACAGCCGTCAGTCGCACCCATCTAGAACGCAGTGCGTTCTATGGTTACAATGGAAACCGTTGTGTATAATATGTAAATAGATCTCTGAAGTAGCTCAATCTGTTATCCAACGAGTTTGCCTTTTTTACACTTGTTCTTACACTTGTCATAATTGAACCACGCGGTATAGTGTTCGTCTTATAAATGAATGATACAACAACTCGCATGTTGTACTATTACGAAAGTGGTTGGACGTGTACCTAATATCCTGTGATGTTTGCATATTTGTATATCTGTATAATTCTTAGCAGGAGCTTGAGCATTGTGCAACTGCGGCTTTGTAAATATCCTTTGCCATTAATTAAGGAAGTGTGAGAAGGTAAATTGCTATTTTTCAAGACAATTTGGCAGTCCAGAGAGAGAAACACAGTCGTTTACCGGTTTGCTCCGTGATTGTAATTGCGAGAGGGCACAAGAGGTTGTTCTGCCTAAGAAAACATAATATGTATGTGATGTGCTACAAATTTCTACTAGCGAAGAACATACATATAGTTAAAGCAAGCTTCACAAATGACCATCACGCCTACAAAAAAGAAAAACGGCGTGAAAGCCACCTTTTCCTCTAGGGAATCTATCGTGTTTGTGTTTGCAAGTGTTTTTAGTCTTTGCTCGGGCTCTCCGACAATGGGCTAAGAGCGTAACCTAGGCACGGATTACTTTTAGAAAGAGTGGAGGTTGATACCTCCACTTTCCGTTTTGGCTCTCTGAAAATCCTCCCCGTTTTAAGCCCGGAAATACTTCGAATATCCTAATTGTATTTCACGAAGCATATGTGTTTGTGTTTGTGCGTCACCAGTGTGATTCTGCCTTGCAAGCGTCAGCTCTATAGCTAGCTCGGACGGCGAAACCGCAAAATTGCGCCTCACAAAAAAAGATCAATTCACTAGAGGCAGCAGCTAAACCGGCGATTGGCTGGTGTTTTGCTAATCGCATGTTCGTCTCGTGCGCGTGGCACAGAACTGTTCATACACCTAACTCTGCATTGTTAAGAGGTCGAGATAATTCGAGAAGCAGCCGCGAGTTTAGAACAGGAAGCCTCTGCACAAAGCAACACGGAAAAAAGAATACTAAATTTGAGATCACTATTCCTGTTCAGAATGACGTGCGATGCTTAAAAAAATCTATTTAATTTCATCCTTAAGTTTTAATAAGATGTATGTCCAAACAAAAACCTATGTGTTATAGCAATCTGAATTTATTGTAAATCGGAAAAAGGGTCTTAGCTATTGCATTGTACGAAATACATTACAATAATGCATATATGTAGCAATAAAGAATGCAATAGTCATACCATAACAGTAACTGTATCAAAATTTTATTTCTTTGGCAAAGAAAGATCAAAATTGATATCTTTCCAAACAGATCTTTCCAAGTTAAATATACATCATTATCACAGCGTGGCTGAAAGGTTCATACTCAGTACGTTCGGTTCTATCTGAAAAAGTATGGACATTTGATTGCCTTCAAAATTGTTCATCTTTAGAACTGTATATCATACGCTTTGCTTGAACATTTTTAATTCAATGAAAATTCTAAATCGTATAGATTTCGATTTAGATTCCTTTTTTGCAAACAACGTAAGCGTTGATATTGTTGTTCCCAGAGGGCTAAACGAAAGTGCATCCAACAGATAAAATGTTGATATTTAATTGAGCTCAGGGTAACTTATTCAGCCCACAAAAGTCTATCATATAATATGAATAGGCCTACATGACGGCTACCAAAAGTTGATACCTTAAATGTCAAAAAGAAAATAACGAAAAGTAGAAAATCTCGAATGTGTCGAAATCTATAAGGTCATAAGAAATCTGTTTTTTATATTTTGCTCAAAATTTGCTAGAGGTCTTCATCCAAGCGTGACTCTGTTTTAGTTCTCATAGAAGAAGTTGGAAACAACGTAACAATTAGTTACCGCAAGTTAGGTAAATCCTAATGTGCCACGATATGCGCCGTAACTAACGCGGTCAGAAAAATTGTTTAATATATTTTAGGAATTCTTAAGAGTTAAATTTGCTCGCTGTGATGATTTTCTCAGCAAGACTTCGTAATGCAGACGTCAGGCACCTACTCATTAGAGCAACGGAAGGCAAGTCGTGGTGCAATTGCAACGGAGTTACTCATTTATGTGGATTATTCAATTCAACTGCAATTCTGCTCTTGGCAATGACTGAATTTCGATTTGAAAAGCGGAATGCTTATACAACGCCATAAATAGCTAAGTCATTTGACTGCATTGGATTTTGCGGCTTATCTCCAATAAGATAAAAGAAACAACGTATTTAAAATTAAGTCGAAAACGGATAGTCAAGCAAACTACTCAAGAGGTAACCTTTTTTAAATAGACAACGGTACAAACAATATAGGCTCATATTTACCTCAAAAAACCTCGATACCTTTGCAATCAATGACCACCGGCACACAGATGGTACAGTTCACAGAAACAAACGAAAATTGAATGATACATTCACACAATCGATTAACATCTATTTCCGGTTACCACGTAATGCCCTGTCAAAGTCCGTTTAGTGGACATTAATGTGACTACTTCTAGTGAAACCGAGTTGTGTCTTACCAGTCAACAAATTTTTACTGAGATAAGATTCAATGCGATTTCTTACAATTTTCTGTCAAATATGCAAGCTGTAAGCATTAGGCTGATAATCATCTACCTCGGCCTTTAGACCTATTTAAAATTTTGAGGAATCAACGGAGTTTTGAAAAACTGACGGGATGTTACAATCATTATATGGTCTACAGAGGATGTTATATAATAGCTTGGTGACGGTTATACATATATATATATATTCGAGAATGTCACTAACCTGCAAAGTCAGATGTACTCTCCGCGAAACACAATTGTAAGAGTGGACTGTTTCGCTAATACTAAACATTTCCAATTTTCAATATTAGCCCCCTTCTTGTCCATCAGGTGCAAAGAGTCAACTTCAACTTTTTTAAGTAGTCCCGTAAATTCTTTTAGTCGCGACGAGCTATCCTGAGCTCATCTACAGCACGGGAATAGGAAGGTACTGCATTTAGATGTACATGGGAAAATGTTGTTTTTAACAGTCTTCTACACACAAATCTACAAGGCGATCTATCAACATCGGAATTATCTTTTACGGTTACTCGACTTTTTAGATCGTTCATTCACTACGATTGGTCCAGAAAGAATGTTACAAGTAATGGTAAGCGCACCAGAAAATGTAAGAACGTACACTTCCGGAGGTAAAATACTTAGTAGCGAACATGTTTACGTGCTGGATCGTTTGGAGATATATTTGCACGTGCAAAAAACTGTCAATCAACTCACCCTCTACTTCCAATAAGGGAACGTTCAGAAATATAAGTAGGGAAGCTTTAACACGGACTTGGGAACGGCGTAGCAGACGAATTGGATCCACGCTAGAAATGAGTGAAGGCTCGAACTTTTCCGAGTTTGCGTGCACTATATCGGAAACAGCTTAAAAATGCATATTCGAAGCAGTACTCAGGAAATATAAAGCAATCGTACTCCTTCCTGTGTGCATAGATTTTATAGCTTCAGTCATTGCTTCAAGAGCAGCTTAGGTTGTTCCTATGAACTTCCTGTGCGTGCTGCGTTCCGGAATAACATTAATATAATCTAATATTCATGATTGAAAACACAACCATAGACCAAAAAGGGATAGAACAGTGGCCACGACGAAGAGCTGTAGGGACTTCAGTATTGTAGAAGCCACGCAGCCAGTGGCAGAATAAGTTTTGTTGTCGACCAGTCTGTTTTGACTGTCAGCCTTGGCATATATATTGTTTTTGGGGTTTCCCGTTTCTACAACTGTACACAGGAAGATAATTATGTCGTCAGAATAGTATAGTGATCACGCAATACCTTTAAGTACAAGGAGGTAAGGCTTAAAATCTGGTTTCTAGATTCATTCCAAGCTGAACCTTAAAAAATTTAGCACGCGAGAGTTACTCATGAGGTATAGCGAGTGTACCAAATCACAGTTGATTTCGAACCGAATGTTCCTGGCACCTTCTACCAATCATAAATTTCTTTATTATTTTCGTGCATTGTGATTTAAATCGGAGTGTAAGGTGCTTTCGCAATGCACCTTGCCATAGGGCTCGAGTATTTGCATCACCGTGTGTGAAGCAATCCGCCCTTAAGATGCTTGACAGCACCTTGTATAGTTGTAAACGAAAGTAAAAGTATGTAGCGACGTTTTTTGCAAAGCGATCAGTTATCAGAATTTCGTGTGTGGCATAATAAAATTTTTTAATAAAGTTTTTTATGTCTCGTGTGGCCATAATACTAGCATCGTCGTTTATGCTGGCACACAGCGAAGACCGTTTCAGTGAAACTAATGACTTTACACCCACTGATTAGTTTTGTCAGGATAGAAAGGTGAATTTTGGGAACGGATACGGTTGGCGTTGAAGTCACAACGATCCAGGTCAGCGACAAAGCTTACGTCGATGGAAGGGCTGCTTACTGTAATGACAAAATGTATGAAGCATCATTTAACATATTCCGCAGGGAACCACTTTTAATTAAATTCTGTCAGTCGTCAGTCACTCTTATACGACCACCTTACTATATGAATGCAAGTTGCCACACGTTTATCTTAATTGAAATCTGAAGGTTCTAATAGGCTCTCGTAGAATGTGTTTAGTGGTCTATATACAATATTTTGATGAAAATAGTTTGATGAATTAACTTCCATTTTAGCCTTATTCCTTACAGATACTGACCTAATAGCTTAAATTTATCTAATTGCAGCGGCCTCCTTTTTCACTAAGCAGCAAGTGAAATTTCAGACAAATCGATTTCTAGATAATCTCAATTGCTTTTTGCAGTAACGTGCTTTTAGTCCCGTGGGTGTAAAAATAGATTTATGCTAATGTTTGCCTTGAACGGTGGTTTTTTAGCACTTGAGAGAGATTCAAGGGATAGCAATCAAAACACTTTTTTATATCAGAACAGGCTGAAAACCCGGAAACCGACAGCGAAATTAAGGTATACCTGTCGGCCAGTTCTAAACGTCATAGCAGAATAGCAAATCATCTTTTGCTAATTTGCCCTCCGACTATTCTTGTGTTCATCTGATTTCAGCAATAAAGACTAATGCAGGCACTAAGGACTCAGCACTAAGAGGGCTTTCAGTTAAGGAAGCGCTTACTGCTGAAAAGGCAAGATCGTTCTGTTGGACATCTTAGCGTGACGGTTAATACTATAATTACTATCGTATTTTTCTACTTTCAGCTGTTACGCTAGGGTGTCCGCAAAGCTAAAAATATTGAATTGAATACTTTTAACTTAAACAAGTATGCTTATCAAATGGCGGTGCCAGTATTTATCTAAAACGAAACACTAGTTACAACTTGCAGTATTCTAAACAGTGCAATATAAATATTTAGGATACATTAAACTCTTCGCTTTACTGTACTCTGTCAGTATCGTCCTCCATATACAGGAAAGATGCCACTTTACCAGCCTTCTTGAAGATAAGATCACCAAAGATCATACAATGAAACGACCAGCATTGCTTTAGCATTTTCGAAAAAATGTTTATTGACACATTAATTCAGTTTACGGTTCCAGTTCGCGTGTTTTGTCAGACTGTGTTCTCCTTAAGAAGCCCACAATGAAGGCCGCATCTGCGTGTTATATTGCTAGCAATAGCCTTCAAGACAACAAGGTAAGTATTGTCGTATTGCCCCTCTTCTTTTGCATTAATTAGTGTTGTTAGCGTATAGACCTGCACTTTTAGAGATGAAAAACGACGAGTAATCATACATTAGTAATTTATATACTATAAACATGGCTGCGTGGAAAAAATCACGTCCTTCAATGGCTCTTATATTACGTTTCACGACCACATTGCGGAGTCTATTTTTATTTGGAGATGTAGTAAAAAGAAAGATTTACCATTGACTGTAGCACGGCTAATGCCACCTTAAAGACATGTTGGAGATCTGTCAACCAGAATGAAAGATATTGGTGCAAGCTCGGTGTTCTTTTTGCCATCCACTGTTTATGTTAATTTCTAAGCTGAGCATTGTTTGAGTTTATGCTGTATTATTTGCACATTTCGACATTTTTCTACAGGTTCTAGTAAATGGCAAGATTTTTTTAACAAAAATTGAAAACCCCGTGACCCGGACGTGATTTGAACACGCAACCTTCTGATCTGGAGTCAGACGCGCTACCGTTGCGCCACCGAGCCCTGCTACTATCAACAAAATATTGGTACTAAATTACGGTGCGCTTCATAAAAATCCACTACGTTTGAAAATAAATGATTAGAAAATACATAGCACCTTTATAATATATTTTTATTGCAGATAACTTGCCAGCGTTAGCCGTGTCAATGGCTTAACGAAAGCGCAAGTAACTGCGCGATGTGTGATCTATATTTTTTAGGGCTGACCATCAAATGTTTTTTTTAAAGCTGGCCATCAGCCAGCATTCAATATCCACGGTACCGCTTTTTGCATTACATTGTAAGACGAACCCCATAAATGTAAATGTACAACGGCGGGGATGAACCCATTCATCTACGTGTCTCCTCCGATCGCAAGGCAAAAGCGAACGCAGCAAGCCACCGAGCTTGATTCTCACAATAAATCACTCAATTGTTTACTCAAAATTCCGCAAGCTAAGGCTTTTAAGACCCAGAATGTTTTGTGATAACTACGTATTTTATGTAATAAGACTTGTCTTTTGTGATTTTGATCTCAAATATTAACAGTATTATTGACTAAATCCTCAAATAACTCAAAATTAGTGATACCCCCCCACGCTCCCGTGCCCCCACATGTCTCCTCCTACGCGTGGTGTAATATGTAATGCCTTTGTATTTTAATGCAAGAATAAGTTCATTATTTCATATGTGACGCTTTATGGTCAAACCGATAGCGAGGTTTTTATAAGAAATGAGTCTTTCTTGAGCAGAATCTGATTCTTTGGCTAAATAAAAATCTTGCAAGTTGCCCTTATCGGCATCATAATTTTGCACTTGTTTATCAAGTGATTTCTGAATTTTTCCAAGATAGTCTTGACTGAAACGTTCCGAAAAAGAGCAGCGGTGCGACCAACCCTCAGAGTAAATGTACGATTATACGATATTCAAACCCTGTTAAAACAATGAAATTGTAACAACAAGTCCCGCTAGATAGCGTGTTGCTAGATAGCTTGCAGTTGCCTAATGAGGTACTGAAGAAAATAAGCTAACAGCAATTGAATTTATTTAAGCGCGGCAACTAATGCAAGATGCAACAACAATGGGAGACGCGCAGTCATTTTCGAGTCCAAGTAATATGAAAAGATTCAGAGAAATGTTGCCGGCTTATTTAATGTAAAAAACACTTTAGTATTTTTTACTCTGTAAAAAACCTACTCAACCGAACGTACTTAGTTCTAAGCTTACCGTTCATAGCAGTGCTTTAAACTTTTTACGGATATATCAAGTGTTCACTAGAATATATAAGAGTGTGACAAGCTTCGTTTAACTCTTTACATGGTCAAAATCAAAGTTTTCATGGACATTACGTGGAAGCGGAGACAGGCAAGTTTTACGCCTCAATAGTATCGAGGTGAAGTACAAGGGTTAATATTGAAATAGAGTACGAAGCTCTATTTCTGCTTTCGCACGGGCATATCTTCGCAAAAGTTAAATGTTTTTCGATATAGAATTATACATGTATATATGTATCGAATATGTGTTCAAATTTACCTAGCTTTATTTAGTCGCTCAATAAAACATTATGAGCATAATGACGATTCTAAAGTGTGCATTTTTATTACAATGCAATGAAAATTGCAGATTTAATGAAAAATTTCTTAACATACAGATCATATTCGTTCAGTTTTTACAGATTATTACACAATTACATAAAAACCTCACAGTTCCTTTTAAGAAAGGCTCCATAATAAAGCGCCTAAATTTAGATCATTTTATTAATAAAATAACTTTACCGTTATTGTTACATCGTAAATCTCCTAGATCAGTGATTACTGTAAGAAGCCCCACAACGTATGCATTTAGATGATTCCCCAAAATAACACTTTGAAAATAGCCCAAGTCAGCGCTCGGTAGCCAACCAGGCAGCATCCAGATGGTTCTGGCAACCGGGCCAACTGACTGCCGGACAGCCAAGGCTATCGTCCATGCCTGCTTTTCCTTGAATATAGGTCATCCAACATCTGTTCGAATGAGGGTCTCGCTAATCTTTGTACAAGCGCGCCGTTCGTAGGGGCCTCCCACTATACTCTCACGAATAGTCTTAAATTAGTATTGTATAAGCGCATACTGATCTTCTTATTTGATTGTGTAGTGTACGATAGCGTAAAAAGTTTGGGAGAATAACTACATTGAATTATATAAAAAATTTTAAAGCGAGATAGGCATACATAAAAAAGCAACACAAAAAACGTGAAAACAAATATTTTTCCGGTTTCTTCAGCTCATTATATTTTTTCTGTGCCGGTGTATGTTATGTTTGTAAAAAGCCGTGGTCTCCTTGGTATAATTTACTCCCCTGAAATTCGCAGTACTCAGACAAACACTAACATAGCGCACACAATTCGGCTAGATAAGGGTAACTGCCGTGAGGCGTCGGTGGTATAGTGGTTAGCATAGCTGCCTTCCAAGCAGTTGACCCGGGTTCGATTCCCGGCCGACGCAAGCGTTTTCGTACTAGTTTTTTGACAAGAATGTAGGAGAAGCACAAATGCATAATTACAAATTATGCGGCAGCCGTAGATTGAATCCGCATGAACTGCTTTGGACTCAACAATGTATATACGACGGCATTCTTATTCTACTAAAATCTACTTCTATACTAAAATCACTACCTATCCCGGCCAAGCTAAATCGGCAGCAGCCAGAGCACGGTGCATTCATTACGCATAATAGTCAAAGTAAATAACTACGATGAGAACTACGCTTAGATTCCTTTTTTCACAGACGCAAGTATTCCAGAAGAACACTGTGCTAAACGAAAGCTGCTAAATATTTTTCATCCCACCTTTCACATAATTTATTCGCCCAAACCACTTAATCTATATTTAACTATTCTAGCCCCAAACTGACTTTCTTGCAAACATACTCAAAATCGTAAGACATACACGACTGAACCACTTTTTTTTGACAACTTAGACTAGCAAAGCAAATAGATTTGAAACGGATCTCGTAGGTCTGGCTGGCCAGATATAAACTGGTTATGTTATAGAACTCCCGAGCAATTAAAAATGTAACATACATCGACACATTTATAATAATTAGGTGCTTAAGTATTTTAGGTCCTTGTCCAATATGTTGCAATTTGGTCTTGAAAGCAGTGTGCCACATAATCATAAGCAAGCGTGATTACTGAGTGGCCTCTATTTTTTAAGATAACTATTATATGTAATATAAATTCTCTATTTAATATAAATCCACAACTTTCCGATAGCATTAATGAACGTTATGTGAAGGCTTGTTTGAGATATCAGTGATGAAGGATACAATGTTTACAAAATGTATATAGGGTATGGGAAACACAGTAATTACATTTGATGAAATAAAGCAGAATATGCTGAGGAGATCTTTAAAGATACTAGCTCGGGCTTCGAGTACTGTTCGGAAGACTTTGGGTAGAGCTTTGGCTTTCAACCAAGGTCGAGGAGGAGTCTCTATTGGCTCATCGGCTTCGCGGAGTTAGCAGCACTTCGGTATTGTCTGCGGGGCTCCCTGCTGCCTGGGGTTCAGGCATAATGTGGCGCCTGCCATTGACTAGAGCTTGGGTAAGTTTTTTCGAGTGTCGGTGCGTTCACTTCATAATTAGTTTACAGATTCAAACCAAATTCGCTTTGTTCAGATGTCAATGAATATGAGGTTTGACAGTTTCAAATATTTACTGTAACGTCTTTGCGTTATTATCTATAAACGTGATACCGCAGACGTTTTGGTAGTGTTACCGGCTGCACTGCGGCGCCTAATCACTATATGACAAAATCTTACTGTGTGTCATCAAAGACTTTTATTGCAAGTTTTGTCTGAGTATGGTGACCTTATATCCAAATGGTAATAATGTACCGTTGCCTTAATGTAAATATCTTTAATGAACTGCAATCCATTTATTTGGGCGTTAAGTAGAGCAACATTCAAGTTACTCAAGTATTTTCATCGGGGTTCGATATTTTAAATCTACACGGTTCCTTCTAATCTATTCCCTGAATAAGAACGTTGAAAAAATTTAGTTTATTTAGAAATTTTTCACGATCGATAATCCCATGAGTCTATCCGGCACAGCGATTCGTTTTTCGTTGTGGAGCTGGAACCCATTTCCAATATGCCACACAGCATTATCTAATTGTTTTGGATCATTTCAAAATATGTCTCTTAGATGCTCCTGAAATTGACACAATCGATATTCTACACCGTCCTTTTGTAATACTAGCGAGCACAATGACGAAACATCAACATTGATTGCTTCAGGGTCTCTAGGCTTGCCGTAGATACCTATCCACAGAGCTTTGCATGGTTTGTGTGATTTTAATGGTATGTCTTTTGAGTAACCTGAGGCTGGCAGATTTTCATCGATCAGTCAAGATCTTATACAGCAATATTCCTTCTTCATTTATTTGAAATTTCTGCAAGACTGCCATAACTGATTTGGAAATGCAACACCATCACTCACTAAGATAGATGCCTTTGAATTTGCATATCAAAGCTGGTTTTCAGACAAGCTATTAGTAGGAGCAAGTCTACGCAAGCTAACAGGTGATAATTATGTATTCATGTCATATCTATTGCAAGATATGTTGATTAGCAAACTATTGTTTTTGATTTCTTATTGATATTGCTACCTTTGTATCCAAGCTATATATATATATATATATATATATATATATA
>MNPL01010213.1:2313-30860 GCA_002081605.1 Tropilaelaps mercedesae
CAGTAAAAAACGCTCATCACCGCTCGTCACAGTTCTTTGTTTCTTTTAGAGCGTATTGTGGACAAAAGTCTGTGTGCAACTGTTGGACAGTATTTTTCCAAAGTGCCACCATAAACGTAATGAGCCAACCAACAAGTATGAGTTTCTGTTTTGTGATATCCATTTTGTCGATAGCTAACTCCCTTTGTCATAGCTCGTTGGTCATAGACTGGATCAAACACGCCCTGGACTCTGAGTGTCACAGGTCTTGGATAAATATGTGAAGAAATCATACAAAATGATCAACGTTATCCATACTACCAAAAATTAATATAGTAAACTTCTATGCTGATAAATTATCACGAACTGTCACAAATTTGATATATTGTACCCTTGGGTACATATACTACACTTTGATATGTACCCAAGGGTACAATATGTCAAATATGTGACAGTTCTGATATATTGTACCTTTGTACCCTTAACGTATATGATATATTTGGAGTGATACAGTGGTATCTCCGCCACTTAACTTTAGCAATTAGAAATCGATTTGAAGGAGTTTGATATTTAGCAAAATTATTTAATGATGACAATAAATTTACTTATATATTTGTTATTTCTTAGCAGCTACAATTTGTGTGGGGCTTCTGTAGAAATGCGATGCGTTTCTACCTCGCCCTACTGCCTTAATGGAGTATGTCAACCTGCGAAATTTGAGCTTGAAGGGCGTCATAATAAGGAAGCAGATAGTGCCAGAGCAGTTTCCGGTAAATATCTGTCAGCACGTTTACTAAAAACGATTGGAAATTATGTGCTTTCAAGACTAAACTTTTTGATATTTTTCGGGAGTTGTTCGATTGGTCCGTCCACATTATTGGTAGGCAACAAATAGGCAACAAATAGGCAACAAATTGTGTGCAAATTTCACTATGAGTGAAAGGTCGCACGGGTGGACCTAAATGAGATATTTGAAAAAACTCAACGGGCTTTTTCGGTTGTAATATTAACAACACGGGCATTAGCAATTCACTGAAAAATGAATCATTCCTTTTTCACTGAAAGGTAACAAGCACAAAGACCCGACCCATAATTCGGCAGATGAAAGGAACACCTTGAAAAAAATATATATATCACGTTTCTAATTGCATTTTGGGGACCAGCAAAGCTTTATAGAAATAGATGCACCAAGTATGTTTGCATTGCAGACACGCCTGAAGAGTTACTTTTGGTCCGTGCGTGATAGTAAATAAATTAAAGGCAAAGTAAATAAAGGACCAATCAAACAGCTTAACACAACGCGAAAATTAATAGTAATGCTAATAATAATCAACCGGCTATCAACTTATCATATATTAAAAAGGATTTCGCCCAACATTGGGCCTGCTACTACTTTTGCGTTTATTAGCCGTTAATTTATTCGTTTAATTTACCTTCGACCTTAGCATTCAATTTCAGATTGTGTCGATCACATTTACGGACTTGCAGTCCCTCGATTAAGAGTCGTCGCATCATTAAGCACTTCTACAATTTTTGTCAATTCGTTGAAACTGCTTAAATGTTCGCAAGCGACTAACGACATTTTGGCGACAATTAGTTCGGCAAAAGTCTTGTTAGAAATTCTCCGCGAATTTTTTAGAGCAGTTAAGACTTCATCAAACAGCTTCATCAAACACCAGTTTCAGCCGATAGGATATCTATACCTTGTCGCCTTATAAAGCTTTCTGGATTAACCAGTTTTTACCAAATTTAACCGTGCTACTCGAGTACATATGAGAAAAACTATGAATTGATCAGAGCTTAGCTTTTCCAAAAACTCCTTTAGGCTATTTGTATGTCTGTATCGCCGTCTGTGTCTCCGCCGTCAGTCCGTGTTTGCCCTCAAATTCTTTAACGAAGTGTTCCTCTGGTAAGGGCCGCTGCATGCCGGCGAAAAACATTAAACGGAGGAAAGGCTATAGTGACAGCGATTGCAGCTACAATAATAATAATAATAATAATAAGCTCAATAATGTGTTGATAGAGGTTTCGTACTAAATTACTTCAGGTAAAACTAATTGTATATTTTTTACTGACTATCTTACAGGTCGAAGCACAAATTTGCCCATTCAACGTCTCTCTGTTCGTAGCGAAGGTTTGACGCCGACTTATATAGCCATAATGACACACGTATTGCACACCTCGCATTCATTTGTTGCGATACTCCTCAATTACTTATTAATTTATTTATCAGCATTCATTAATAAAAATTAGAAAAATATTTCCATTCTGAAAGCCGAATCACACACCAACATTTCTTAATACGGGTGACCTTTTTAGAGCACTGGCAGCAGAGATTCATTTTTTGACAATTTTTGGGGCGCGAATAAAAAAGCGATGTGGTTACAGTCAAATAATGGCCATATCTCTATCGATGAAAGATATCAATATCTATAACTTACACCATTTCACAACGCCTACTATATATATATATACTCTAGAAAGTATAACACGCGTTAACCGGACGATGACGCCTATTATCTTCGGTGGGGAAGATAACAAACGTTGACAGGCGCTAACTCTATCCATATGATATTATATATACATACATGTATGGATCTATATCTTAAATATTATTAAATAATACATTATTTTAATAAAAGATTTTGGTGTATCAGAATTGCGAAAATTTAATTATATACACTTAACAAAATTGTATCAACGTCGCAAAATTGTCCTATATTCCTCGCACTATAGCACAATAAATAATTTCCAAAGCTGCAATATAGAATGAAATAAAAAAGAATGTCTGCGATAAGTTTTTGATGCAAAATGTGAAGAAGAGTTTTTTAAACGGTTTCAAAAAACCGTTGCGAGTAAAGAGGCACATGTTCGCCTAAATTATTATTAAAGACCCTCTCCTTTGTCTCTCGCTTGTACTTGTCCTTGGGTCCTTGCAACTGAATATGAAAAGGTTCCAAATTAATCGTAGATATCGTTGTAACAAACGTCGAACGAAACATGACACTACTTGGCTGGCATCTCGACTATCATCATCAGAGGGAGCAAAGAATGCAGAGAGGACATAATTGGCTAAGAAATTTGGTGCAAAAAGTTAGTTTTCCTAAAATTCATTCATGCTCTCACACCTGAGGATACACGATAGCGTTCCTTTAAATGGCTTGACGTCTTTATAAATGAATCTATGAATTCTGGAAGGTTTTGTGCGCACATGGCGCTCATCCCTCAAATTCGCAAAAGGAGATGAAGTTGGCTGTTTTCCTTGCAAACTGCCAGTGCCGGCAGCTGCCATAAAAATTCTAATTCATGGCCGTCGCTCGAACGTGTTATCCACGTCAAAGAAAAAGAGGAGCACAAGTACGTCTTTAAGCGTCTTCTTTTTTCCCCCTTACCCTAATCCAGGCCTTCTTCCAAAGGACAGTATCGATCTGTGCGGTTAGAAATTGCACTAAGCATCAAACTTAACGGTATTGCTCTTTCTCTATTCGTACAGCCAACCGGCTAGAATATTCTCCAAGAGATTTAGCATGTCACTAAAAACTCTTCAAGTAGGTAAAGTACCAGTCACATAGGCCTATAGACTGAAGTACCCTCGAGCGAGGTCTGCGTTTCCGAAGTCCGAAAACTTTTCTTTTCCTGTTTTAGCGATGCGCTTGATCTCTGAGAAGCTTTGGGTAACGGTACACACACATCCTCACTAGTTCGGGGTGTTTCCTTAAGCGCCAGCCTCTTCTTCCCGGTCTCACTCGAAACGCGCACCACTTTACTCGTTGAGAATCTGCTTAAGTAGCCGTGTCCCGTAAATATCTTCATCTGCCGACAGCTCTTTCTTCTCGCTAGCTAGGTGCATATTCTCACATATGTCCTGTTAATTTTGTTTTGCCAAGCTTCAGCGTTTTTATCATTCTACATGTACCGAGGTGGTTTGAGCAAAGTGACAATGCTCTCACGCTGTACGCTATTACAGCTTTCACCTGGTCCTTAACACACTCGTGGTTTTGAGTACCTCACTTGCCGAAGCTTAATAGGGATTATAATATATTGTAGACCACTAGGTTGACGTAGACGTAACTGTGATCGCTCATAATTTCCTCCGACCCAGACAAAAACTAGGAGTCTACGTTCTAAGACCTCGAGTACGTCACTTAAGTTTATTTGAAACACTTTTGTCATTGGCTCGTGGACGTTCTCTGCCTGATGTTAGATCGAAATCTAACACCCTTCCTTTTCTATGCATGGTAGTGGCAGCTTTTTTTCTCATTCTTCCTCTTGTCCTCATTTTATAAGACCCTTTAGCCCAGCTTTAAAGCCATATGAGAGCGCACGACATTCGCCTACGCATTGGGACATTAAAGCATACCACGCCTTGGCTCCCTTTCTTCAAAATTAATCTTTTCCATCCAGTAGTAGATCACTTGCTTAAAGGTGAATACACTAGGTACGAGCTGTTTCCAAACAATCAACCTGCAAGTTGATGGGCATTTATAGCGTCGCCGCCATTATTTTTTTTGTTAGCCCGCCTTTTCTACAACAGTCGCTCGATTCGACCACAACGACAATGCTATTGGGCAAGATACAGTGAGTTGTAGTCATATTGGACCTCAAGGACGCTATCAAAGCGTGCCGAAAAGATTGTATCATTCAAAAACTGGCCTAGTTTTCTGCTGGCTTGAAGTTTCGCCATCAGGTACGTTAGGAAGTCTTGCGCTCTGATGGCTCACGCAACATTCAGGCTTAGCAAAGACATTTTAAAAGCCTCAGTCGTTCCAATATTTATGTGCGACATTATTTATATGCGATTTATTTTGTGCGGCATTCGTGACTCATTTATTATTGCGTGAGAGCCAAAAATAAAATTTCTTGTGGTGTCTCTCTTGACTCTCGGTGATGGTAGACAGTCTTATAATAAACATGCATTTAAAATTTGACTTATTATTATCTATATCCACAAAAGTATATGCATTTTATTTAGTGACTATGACGGCTGTTACTTTAACTCTCTCGCATGTTGATCCAATCAGGTGCATTTTATTTTTGGCGATGAAGGGCGTCTACATCATGTTCTCTTGAAGTACCGAAAATTACTCCAAGATAAAGGCTAAATTTGTATTTTCGATTTCTGAGATATTGGCTAGAGGATTCAGCGAGCTTGCTGGTTTTTAAATCTTATACATTTTAGTGCACCCTACATGAACCTATCGCAAGATAATGTGGTGAGTAGCCCGCGACGGATCGATCGCAAGTTCACCGTCAGAAATCACAGCTACCATTCAATCAAAATAAGCACACGTGAAAGAGTGTTCAAGCTAAGGGAATCTTGATACAGCGTGGAACTGTTTACATTCGTTAAAATTTCCAACTGACGTGCTTAACGTGAATGAAATTTTCGAATTGAATCACAGAGACATAGTTGCCGCAAGAACTTCTACTTCGAAGTGAAGGTATATTATAGCACTGCCATTAAACCGTCGCGACATACGATGTCAACGTTTTCTAGAACGTTCGTTTACTATTCGACAATCAGCCATTTCGAATGTCGAGAGAGCGCTCATTTTTATAAGCGTTTGATTGACACCCAGGAGGTGGTAGAGGTCTCATGATATTCATTTTCAAATTACGTATGAAATTTCGTCGTGTAAAAGAGATGGACATGCTTTTGGATAAACAACTTGCCATCATCCATGCAAATGTGTCGTACAACTTACCTGCGCAATGTTCAAAGATTTGTCCACTATTTTTTTATGCAGTGAACACTTAGTTTCTTTTCATTACCTCTTCCATCGTTATCGACCTTTCACGAAGCTGAAAATTCTTCGGAAATACGGAAAAAGGGGCCGCAATTCGCAATATTCAGTACAGTTGGGAAAAACCGTAATATCATTATTATATTTTTACTCGGATCACCATTGATTTATTGACGACTACCATTCTGAACTGAGGGTACTATCTTATTACCATGATCAAGTGATTCAATCCTAGAAGGGTACTGTTGCTTTACTCTTAAGAAATATTTCTTAGCAAAGTATACTTTTTTGTATACTTATATGCTTTTTTGAAGAACTTTAGCTATTTTATGACACCTTAAACTCATATCATCACGAATAGATAAAGAACGGAATATCTTAGCGCTATAAAAAATATTATAGTTCGTCACATTTGCGCTTATTTTCCCGGGTAGCAAATATCAGTCGCTTGCGGTAAAACAAAGTTATACTAACAGTTGCACTAAACTGTTCGAAATTAACAAAAAAACGAAGTAAAACAAAAAAAATGACTAATAATTTTTATCTGACGTTATCGGCCAAACTACATATATGATTTGAGGTGCGCGAGCACTCGATGGTAAAACAAATATTAAAGAAAAAGCCGGGTTTACTAAAAAAGTCAAAACGATTTTATACGACCCATATACTAGTGTCTTTTTGTCAGCCCTTTTTTGATATCAATAGAAATACATGCCAAGGGTGCTCGTCGCACAGCGAAAACCTTTCATATTGGTTTAGAAAATAAAACATATTTACAAACTCTATCAGGGAAACATTGCGGCCCATGCATGCGAGGTGTGAGTCAAAAACCCTGAAAGAACAGGAGTAAATGCCTTTTTAAAATTCTTCGTTAACGTTACAGATGGTGGTGTTCAGCTGCGACGCCTGTGGCGATTCGTTGCGTAAGAAGGACGTGAAAAAACACTACCAATTTAAATGTAGGACTTGCGAGAGTTTGACTTGCGTTGACTGCAAAAAACAGTTCTGGGGTGACCATTATGCTAGTCATACCCAGTGTATCACCGACGAAGACTTCAAATACGGATTAGTCAGCCAACACAAGGACGATAAAGGTGGGCAAACAGAAATACATCAGAACTATAAAACGCTGATTTTAGTAGGATGATTACTCCCTGCTTGTTCAAACTGCCACTCAGTATCCAAAAAAAACTTGCTAAAACTCCACTAGCCTGTCGAATGAGCGCGTTATAGGTAATTGAAGATGTACTCGTATAAAAGAGGTCGAACATACTTATAGAAGAAGCAACTGATCAGAATTTCTTTAGCATTTCTTCTTTCTACCTGTTTCTGTTTAGCAGTGTATGACCCAGCATGATTGCGCATTGAAACCTGCTGTCGTAGGGCTCATTGTAGAAACATTATGCTTGGGGGCACTATAATATGCGTTGCTGCCATGCTAACGTAAATTCTGTTTCGTAATTCCCTTAAAATATTGGAAAGGCTTTCGATCTTACATAAATACATCCTGAACCAGAGAAGTGGATAGAAGTTAAGAATAACTTGGTATCGTCTGTAATACTACATAATGAAGCTGTATTAAAAACACAGCTCTCTTATGACAACCGATCAGGTTTGGCCAAAGTTAAGTAAAATCCGTAAACTCGTTTGTTCACCTGTATTTTATGTCAAATTTTCTAAATAGAGTATAACGTGTTTTCATATAAATAGAACCATTGATTGAAGTGTCCACTGCTTTTCACTTTTTTCGATACATCTCTGACTAATTAATTGGGGCATCTCGTTGACAGTCAAAAAGATCCTTTGCTAAAAGTCAACGAGAAGCTAAGTGTTACTAATATTATAGAGTCCTCAATTGTTGTTGCCTAAAATTTATTTGCTGATATTATAATTACAGATATCTTGTGCACATTTTAGATATGTATCATAATGATACTTGCTACTATTATATTATTACAGTGTCACATCGATAGTATTTAATTTGGTACGATTACTTCATTCGACAGAGCCAATTTCAGCCTTAACTTCCAAACTTCATAATCGTAAGCATTTTAGACTGGGCTGATCTCCAGCGAATCAAATGTACCGTCTTAGAGCTTAGGTCTAACAAGCCTTTATCCTTCAATTTACACCTTAATATTTTCAAAGAAGGCTCATAATTTACACCACTGCACGTTTCATGCTGAGACAAGTACGTTCTCCAAGTCGGAAGTGTAAGCTTTCTCGTAAAAATGTCGACATATTGATAAGATATAACCAATTGTAATACCACTAATTTGTTTTTAAATCAATCAATAGGTCAAGTTAAGCAAAATCAGTGGCGATCTAATATAGACAACCTTCTCTCCAACCGATCGACGTATAAACACTGGGTGCCGATTCTTCTTGAAATGCAGAAATATGAAAATGTCCCTCGCAAAAAGAAGCCTTTTATGAATTGGTGCAGGTGCACGATGAAGCGTTTTCCGTTGAAGGTCGTCGAAGAGATCTTCGATAAATTGGTAGGTTTAAATTAGAAAAAAGTAAATATCTCGTTTTACTAGTCGTATGCACTTTCAGTCCCGTTCTTCGTTCAAAAGTTTAGCTTTATGCGGCTCATTTCTTCGTCTACACATCCACGTCGCAAGCGAAGAGGACGTCAGATATCTTGCTAAACGGTGCAGTAAAATTAATGAAAGAAACTAACTTACCTTATCGAAATAATGTAACTCTAAGCTGATCATTTCAACTTCGAATTATGATCAGGAGGAGCTAAATAATTGGTATATCATTTGAGAGGCTATTCCCAATCATGGTGTCATGTATGATGCGTATGTTTTTCAGTTTGAGATGAATTCAAAAGCTCAGCAGATCCAGCAGCAGCACGCACCACCAAGTAAAAATTGCCATCGGGAAGGCAGCATGGAGTCGAAAAGCGGTTGTAACGACAAAGATGGCACGGAAGAAAATGGATCAATGAACGTAGATTTTAGTGACATTGATAAAAGACACGCAAAGGACAAAAAGCGGAAAAGGCAGCTCAATGGAGATCCACAGATAAGCACTACCGGTAATGCAAAGAACGGGAACCAGAATAAAAATAAGCGGCAGAAACTCGTCGATAGTGACAACGAAGTGGAGAAAATGGATCACGATGCCGATGGGAAAGGAAAAAACAAAAAAAGGGTAAGCTGAACCAACTTTGATTTATTGTAACGGCATATTAGATACGCGCAGTACTCTTATTAAGAGTAATGAATCTGCAGCTTCATGGTGGGAGCTTGCCTTTCCATTCAAGAACCATAGTTGCCCATTTTACCTGCCAACAAGTAACATGTGCGGGCGGGAAAATTCGAATTACAGAACCTACTGAAACAATGTTTTAGCTTGTTCAAGAGAGTAAGTGTGAAAAGTGTATTCTGTAAGATTAAAGACACCGCAATGAGATTTATTTTATTAGAAAGTAAAAGGCACTGAGGCCATTCCTACTATCAATGGCATAATCCTTGTTGTGCAGTGAGATTACAATTAGGTTACATGTCAAAAGAAAGTGCTCGGTAGGTAATTATCGTGAGGTCCCTTAGCAGCATACATAACTCCTAAAAAAGTGTGCTGACCTTATGAATGCGTGAATCAAAAATACTTTCAGAGGAAACATGGTATATCGTCTTTTTGGGGCCGTCAAAATATCAATTGTATAATGCGTGGTCACTACCTGCGCATGGACTAAAGTTCTCTGACTTGTGAATATTACTAACGGGGCCTCGTTGTAAATGACATAAGATGTCGTCGTGTGAGCGAAATCATCAAGTTTTATGTTTCCACTGTCTGATAAAACAATGTAAGCGCTGCTGTGGAAAAGTAAAAAAATTAGATTGCGTACCAGCAGGAACAAAAAGTAACAACTCTCTACTGCAGCATAACGCTATTTAAAACAGCAATTTTTCGCTCGAGTTGAGTTGATGCAGCAAAAATGCGTTTATTCTGTTTTCGTCAATTCACGTTTACGTACCTTTTAAATATGTTACAAAGTAGTCATACTACTTTTTGGTTACTGAACTTTTGGCTGCGAACCAGGTCAATCTTTACTCGATTGTTGAAATCGTTAAGCCTTCTTATTAGCTCCACTCGAATATCCGCAAGAAATGAAGTACGCATGTACTCTAGTAACCAGCATACACAACAATTAACGAGCATTTCGTTTAATTAAGGAATTCTTGAATACTAAAAATGTTCTTTTTTTCAGCATATTGCATCCGAAGACGACATCCCTGAGAAAGAAGAGGATCCAAATAAAGGGGTTAAAGAGGAGAAATTTAGACTGAAGAAATGCGTAGTTCAGATCCTCGTTGCTAAGGAAGAACCTGTAAAAATCAAACGGATTCTCAAAAAGGTGAGACAGCTTGGACAATACACAATTTTGCAGCGATATCACAAATAGGGTGGTAAAAAACCTCTCTTGCCCTTATTGCCTTTCTCATCAGTCCGAATTTACAACATATTGATACTAGATATGAACCATTTAGCTTTTATCGATAATGGCGCTCTAATTAGACACACAAAGTCGTAGCTGTCGTTGATTGTTTAAAGCGTTTGCTGTCACTTTTTTCCGTTGTAAACTACATAAAAAACGCTACGGAGTAATTAAGCGCTCATTCACTCCAGCTAACAATTGCTTATGAGAGTAGCGCACAGGTTCTAAGTTGTGCTCCTCACTTAAAAACTCATTCTTTTATTTTAGGTCCTCGCGGCATATAACGTGTTTATCGAGGCACGAGCAGCTTCTGGAAGAAAGGGAAAAGCATGGTCAGAACAAGAGGTTTCCGCGAAGTTAGAAAAACTTACAGCTACTAACAAAGCTTTCAAAAATTGCAATGGCGTTATTCAATTATCCGCTACAGGAAAGGCGAAGTACGTCAGCAAAGACGGTACAGTAGTTGAGTCAGATTAAGTATAAAGATGAATGAATGCTAGTTACCAAAAAACTGGAAGAATTTTATTTTCTGGTTATTCAGGTTTGTTTTTGGTCATTTGGGAATGAAAGTCAGCCTCAGTATTGAAAATCCATTAATCGAATCAACACCTTTCTCCATAGTTAATTTCGGTCTATCCTCCATAACCTGCTACATTTCGTAGATGTTGTGGACATAATTTAAAGCAAGAAACGGTTGAAGCAAAATTGTGTATAGCTAAATATTTGTCGTTAGTTGCTCGTGAAATGCCGTTATATATATATATATATATATATATATATATATATGCTGAACGTGTACGAAATACGTTGAAGTAGGAAGCTTCAACCTTGTACTCTTTGAAAATAATGTAGCCGATTCAATATATTTTGAAGGATAAGAAAGAAGTAATATTTTGTGATTCAATGCCAACTGTTACAGACTAACTAAGCTGATTTATTTAAAAAATGTTAATAATAATTATCTTACAAATTGTGCAATTTACTTTCACGAGAAAGCAGTGGCAGCAGTCGAGAGTTTAGAATTTGCGGGTAGAGCAGCATCACCACATAAAATCTTACGATATGTAAAATATGAAAAAACACAAATAAATAAAAAATTAAAAATTCCAGTGCCTATGCGTTTATTATTATTAGTACAGTATAGTGAAGGTTTTCTTGATATTAAAGCATTCATTATTTTAATTTGAAAGCCATATAGAAATGTGTCCTCAAAAAGCAACTCGTCTGCAGCAGGCGGTACGGCAAGGTGTAATGTATCCCGGTAGTTAGCTCTGAAAGCTGGCAGCCCTACCTTGGCCCATGCAAGGGCTACGGCTGTTAACCTTCGGTTTCAACCAAGGTCTTTGAGGAGTCTTTATTGGCTCTTCGGTTCCGCGGAGTTAGAAGCACTTCGGTGTTGTCTGCGCGGCTCCCGGCTGCCTGGGGTTCAGGCATAATGTAGCGCCTGCCATTAACTGGAGCGCCATGCTGCATCAAAGCAAAAGACACTTTCTACCAGACGGGGGATAATACCAACATAACTCTTCTCTTGCCAAGAGGAAATAAGACTTTTGTAGATACTAAATCGAGCTAAAACTTTTAAATCTGATTTACAACGCACTATTTATAGTTCCTATTTAGCTTTGTTAGAACTGCAGATGCGATTGTGTTTATAAATTAAATGAAACCAAGTAGATAGATAAATGCAGTAGGTAGATAAAAAATTCTACTTGTACATTTTCGGATATGTATTCGAGAGTGTTTGCCACGTTTAGCGGCTATCTCTACAAGAGCTTTTTTAGCTCGATGTGTTCATCTGGTGTTTTCATCGATCTGCCAGGATCGATATACATTTCTGAAGATTTTTGAATACGGACGGTGCATCTAAAGTGGAGTTATATTGACATGATTGATGCATGTATTCTCATAAGTGTGGATTACTCCGTGACAAATCTATTTTTATTGCGTTGCATTTGGAAGACTGGTAGTGTCGCAAATGTTCACACAGCTCAGCATTTCTACTGGACTGCCTTTCCTAGTACATTTTATTGAAATTTACTGTTGTAAACACTGGTTTTTTTTTGCTTGTTGTTTGATTAATTCTGCTTATACTGACTTTGTATGGCCAAAGTTTTATATCGTCAAGTTATTACAATCGTGACGGTGTTATATAAGCCTTAAAGTTGTATTATAGCGTATTTTAAAAGTTGCAGTTTTAGCTTGATCAGTGTACTTGAAAAACTGTAAAGCTATGAATGGGAGTACTGCTGGACGGAAAACGTACATTCATTGTTCGACAAATCGTATACATATTGAGAAAAGAAATATCATATAAGAATTATATCGGTGACCAAGACAAAAGTTATGCAGTCTATTTCAACAAGAATGTTCCAGAAGGAATTGAAGCAAACAATCAATATTAGCAACATGTTAAAAATTCTAGTTTTGCCCTCACTCTACCTCATCTTTCATAGCAGATATAACCTATCTATCATTGGAAGGTCTTACTGTACTTTCGCTTAACGTTCGCTATCTCTAAAGAACAATCGCCCTGCACGGCGTCGCGAGAGGTCTAGACAGACCATTTGATCCCCTGGTAAGTGTGACCGTAACGACGATTACGATAGTCTTGATGTTGATGATGACAACAAAATCCTTTCGAATAAACGACGAATGCGGTTCGAATTAGACGAGTCGATGTAACTCATTGATAAATAACTGCACTATACGCATTATCCAGATAGTGGACAATACTTTTTCAATAGGAATACTTCTAACAATGGCGAATGGTATCGTAATCAATTGGTGACAG
Source organism: Tropilaelaps mercedesae (assembly GCA_002081605.1). Lineage (NCBI taxonomy): Eukaryota > Metazoa > Arthropoda > Arachnida > Mesostigmata > Laelapidae > Tropilaelaps > Tropilaelaps mercedesae. The sequence goes on from MNPL01010213.1 coordinate 15,281, forward strand.
CTACGAACAGGATTCTGAGGATAGAGAGAAAGAAGCAAAAACAAGACACAAGGTAATATAGTTGTGGGTAAAGCGTGCGACTGTGTGGCGGCCATAGAGGTAGAAAACCACTGCAAGGAAGCAGGCAGCTACAGTGTAAGGACAGCGACGTCACGTAAAACTTGTCAGGAGAAGTTACCCAATATAAGTTGCCAACAAACTTGACAGTAACCATGGCTGACGGAGTTTTTCACTCAAGATCACGTGGAGTTGGAGCTGAGGGTAAGGTTTTACCTATTACGACATCCTGATGACCGTTTTTGTTGCGAAGTGACGTAAATCACCAATGCATGTTAATTAATATTTGGAACATCATTTCCCAGTCGATAATTAGCTATACACCAGTTGGACTTAAGTTTAAAACGTAAAACATTCACAAGCAATCGGCCATATTTTTCTGAAACCTGACGAGACCAATTAAATTCTCATGTATCGCTTTAGGTCTTGCAACAGTTAGAAGAAAAGTAAACGATTACAATTCCCTATTTTAGCATCGTTGGTTTCAGCGATTTATTTTCGCATTTACTATTGTCGAAAAAGCAATGAGCCACCCTTTCTTCAAGATAAAATTTCACACCTATAGAAATCTGGGTATTTGCCTCCGCAGCTAGTTTAGCTTGATTTAAAACACGAATATGAAACATGGTCTTAAATTCTTAAATTCAGCATTACGTGATGTAGTATTATAGGGACCGATGCGAAAAATATGATGACGATTGAAGCATTCCGCAAAAATTTGCGCACGTCAATAGAATTTTACAGTCCGAGGTATAGCACAAATTCAGTCTAAATATCAAAGTGAGAACCGCCAGACGTACAAATTATAAATAATAGAGGTTTTAGTATGCCAATATATTATAGTCTGAGAACAGCAATGTGTCAGATTGGTAGCGGTATACCCTACTCTACTTGTGCAGTCAGTATGGGAGTGTGTGATATGAGATTGCGGACGAAATTTTTTGTTGTTACTACCCTATTTGCCAGGTATCCCCGATCAATACGCCGATGGTAAAGCAGCTAAGCTATGGGAGGTGTATATTGGAGAAAAAAACGACCGAACTAAACACTACAGAGAGTTCCTCACAGGAAAACTGAGAGATCTTGGCATTGCGCATGTTCTTGATGTCGCTTGCGGAACTGGGTAACTTTTCAGTAGGCTCAACAAATGATGTCTGACAAATTTGATTTAGTACAAATCTGCATGGAGTACGTTGGGGAAGAAGGCGCAATTTTTAGAAATTTAGTTGATATGGGTTCCTTAGAATGACAAACAATGAACCATCTTTCGCTTAAGAGGTCAAAAAAAGGACAAGTATTGGTATGCTTGAACTATCTTCCCTTATATATTAGGTGACCGTCCTCGAGTGCTCAGTATCTTACAATGAAGTGATAAAAAAACTGACTACATTACAGTAGTGTTTGAAACTAATTTGAAATGGTTTATGCCCCTTCCTTTAGAATCGATTCTATCATGCTTCTCGAGGAAGGCTTTCGGGTAACTTCGACAGACGCCTCCGACCGTATGCTAAAGTACGCTCTAAAAACTCGGTGGAATAGACGAAAAGACCCTGTTTTCGATGGGTGGGTCATCGAAGAGGGAAACTGGCTTACTCTGCCTGAGGATATTGTTAAGCCTGAAAATGGTAAGAAAACGTTTGCAATTAAAAAATACCGTTGCTCAAAATTTGTTATAGTAAAAAATAGTAAAAAATTCGTTGTTTCCTGTTCCTCTAGTATCGTTTATCAGCATGATTAAAATAATCCTTGTAATGATATTTGAAGAGGTCATTAGCTAGAATCTATGCAGCCTTAGACGGTATGTGACTTACCGAAAGATTTCTATACCTTGCGTAAATGGTTTGACACCTAAAACATGATCACTTACATAGACTGCAGTACAGTAATGCAAGTAGTTCAAATAACGTTAAAGAAACGTGTAAGTGATCTATGTTTTGTGTAAGTTATATTAATTTTAAACTCTTTATTTATATATTTCGAGAACTACGTCCAAATATCGTGAAATTGGAATGCCAATTTAGCTAGTACACAACAATTTAGAGGCGTGTGGGCTTGTGTGAACCTGTGTGACAATAACCACGGTTAAGTAGTGTCGTTAATGCATATCAGACTTACCTTTATACACGTTTTGCTACCATTATAATGCGTTCCTGTATTCCCTTTGCAGGCTTCGATGCTGTTATCTGTCTGGGTAACTCGTTCTCCCATTTGCCTGACGTACATAAGGACGGACAGACACACGCCCGTGCCATTCGCAACTTCTGGGAAATGATGAAGCCTGGGGGATATTTAATTATCGACCACCGCAACTACGACTACATTCTCGATGAGGGCAAGACTCCTCCCAACTCAATATACTACAACGTGTGTACTAAACAGAAGTGCATGGACATGCTACCTATACCAATCATTTAGACGATACGGCTAATTGTTTTCACAAGCTAGAGCTATCCACAACATTAAGTACCGGAAATAGCCAGGTACATTGGGGCTAGGAGCAGGTGGAATTGCACTGGGAAATTCCAAAGACCAATTGGGAATAACTTCATTTAACGCTTCCTTCAGGCTGGAGAGTTACAAGTGCATTATATTTTTACCCAATGTGAACGTCTGTTCCATTGCAGTCAAAGCACATCAAGTCTATCGAGACTGGTGTTCTTTTTCTGAACAACAAACCGTACCAGGTCACTCTCGACTACCATATGGATGTATCTGACCTCACGGATAAATTTGATAGGCAAACAGATACGGAGTTTACGAAAAAAGTGAGTATCTCACTAATTGGATAAATATGATAGGCAAACAGAGTTTACGAAAAAAGTATCTCACTAATTCATATTTGTTTTACTGTATCTGTGACATCGACGCCATTTAAAGATATAGTCTCAGAAGTTTTCTATTTACAATCGTGTCCATCGAACACGTAACCGTGGGGATGACTTGGGCAATTTGGTATGGAAAGAATCACCATAAGAGGCAACAATTGTGCAATTTCGAGTCACACCCATAAAATCCTTACGCTCACTCTGCGTTCTCATCCGTCTTTTATGTAGGGTCGTTATGACGGCGAGTTGAGCTCGTTCTTCCGACTATCGTACTTTCCACACCGCCTTAGAGACTTCGACGCAATGCTAATCCAAGTTTTTGGTGAAGGAGTTCTTCACGAAACCTATGGAGACTTCCAGCCGCTCGAAGTTATCACGGACCCCACTTTCTATATACATATCATTCAAAAAAAGTTTTAATATATTGCAAGCCTCATATTTTTTAAGACTATTAGGCAAAGAAGTTAACATTTGAAATATGATAGTCGTACAGGACTCTTGTACAAAATTAAAAAATGAAGCATGGTGTAAACGAGTGATTAAATCAGTATATTTGATCACTCGTTTACACCTCGTTTTCTCCAATGTGTTTAAGAACGCATGTGCATGAATAAACATTTAATGACAAATGATTTTCACGCGTGCTCTATTTGCCAGAATTCTGTTGTAAATTGTGAAAATTCAGACTTCGTCGAGTTCGTTTTAAGCTAACAGATTTATTGCTGTGCCTGTTAATTGTCTATAGTTTTAGTAATCGTGAGTAAATATGGCGCAATATTTTTATTTTGTATTATCATGGCCCCAACAACTGCACGCCGCCGGGTAGTTTAGGACAGAAAGAGCAAAAGGCAACCGTGCCAGAGCCTTTTTTATGGCATTAACACCCATATGGGACTCCGAACTGTGGTAGATTTTTTCCGTACTACCATCCGTTATGAATGATTTAAGCAATAACAATATAAATAATGATAATAATAATAAAAAGAAATAATAAGCAAGACCAAACTTTTCATCCCAGTCCGCTTCAGTCGACTGGAAAGGTGAGTGCTACAGTGATGGCTACATATCCGGGACGTCGACGCTGGAAGGCACGTATCATTGTAAAGACCTAGACCAGTTCGATCTGTTGTTCACTTCAGAGTTTGTCAGTATTACCCATACCAATTGGTGCTTTTGTAGCAAAATTAACTCGCAATGGAAAGCGACGAACAACGGGCAGGTCGTGTGCATTTTATAATCAGGAAAGAGACGAAACTACGGTGGCGAATGCGGAATCGCCGGAGAGTTCGTTATTGTCGTTTGGTGCTCATACGAAAATCATTCCCTAGTCAAAACATCAAAACACAATTTGAGTACTACCGGTGGAATCTTAACAAACTTGTCAATGGAAGGCTTATCACTCTACTTGTCGCTAAGTATATTGTCCGAAACCTATTTGCGGTCTTCGCAAAGAAAAAATAGACCATTTCGACTACCATGGAACAAATCGAGTGACGTTTCCTATTAAGGAGATAAATGTGATTGAAAGGAATCTGCGTATCGGTCGATGGATAATAAAGCTGAAATATATAAGTTACCGAATCACATTTAAGCTTGAGACGTTACTGGAGTCCCACACCAGTAATTCTTACATTAACAACACACGCTATAAAAGATGAGGCAGTCGCTTACATTAATTTAAATGATCAGTTTCAGTTAAAACATGATTTATGTTGTCTAAAAAATGTTGGTAAGCTGACATGAAGTACTAGTGTTGCCAAACGTTGTTGCACTTACAATGTAAGTGCAACAATGTTTTGATAGCTTTCTAAATGCTTCGCCAGCGACCTAAAAAATATTGTTTCAAATCGTTTTCAGAAAAAATCAACAACTTAGAGTGGCATTTTTCAATTGTAACAGATCAAGTAAACAAGTGTATGATGGGCGGGTCGTATTTTGGACCAAAATAGCCTCTACTCTAAGAAGTACTCGTAGTAGTAGTAGAATTGTCCTGCCCTTATTGGCATAATTTTATCAACTCGCAGGTTGCTTAATATGATATCGATGTTTATGTTAGGGGACCAGACATTACCGTTAAAATCCCTTATTGTTGTTCTTTATTTTCACCATATTTTCTCGGAGGTCGTGACTCGCTTCTGCAGGTTAACAATTAGTTCCTAAGATTTATCACAATGGTTTCATTTGACAGAACATCGACACTCGATGCGGCCCCTGAACTCAAGGGCTATCGAAAAACTCCATTTTCTCACTTTTGCGCAACTTGTTGTGACAATCACCTGCTTTCATGGAAATTAAATACCTCATACCTAAAGATTTGTGCCATTTACACGCTTATTGATTTGGCGCTCTCTAAAATGACAATATATATTGAATTGTTCTACACAAGTTTATACCACCATTATTAACAATACAATGTTTTTTCTCTTGTACATTCCTTCGATTTCGTCATATAATCAATACACTATAGAGAACGAATATACGTTTTCATATGTATGTTGGAGCCGCCGACACTTTCCTATATCTGAGCAGCATGTTGCCATATATCTACTTATCTACTGTGGCGCGAAGTGCCATCAGTCCTCAAAGGTGTCAACCCTGTCCCACAATGTCAATACAGTAAAAAGTAGTAATAGTTATAATGTTGTTCACGTTGGGTTGGTCCAACTCGAATTGATAGCCTGGATAAGACCAGGTCCTGTGAAGACCAATTTTAACGCAAAACTACGTAGAACTTTTATTTCAACGTATTAAAATTGAAATAGAAGCAAAATTCGGCGCATACGTTTCTATAAATTGTTCGCAGCCAGCGAATATAGATCAGGAGCTAGATACACGCTAATGCTGGATTCAGTTACATCCGTGTTAAACGGATCAAAACATTCACTCAGTCGTATAAACGGCATTACAAATAAAATTTACGCTGTATGCACGCTCGGCGATTGTGTATTCAACATGTACACGAGATTCGTTCCTTATAAATCCAAACATCTACAAACAGAGCAGACAGTTAAGATTATACAGCGTTCGCTGTGCACCAGCTGCTTCCGCTTTAGGATTTGTTTAGAACGTTTACGAGATACTAAATATTATGCACGTTAAATATTATAAACTATCGTTTATATTAATACTGTACACTACTCAAAAGACATTAAAAAAAATAACGGTTGATATACGTCCTACACTCTCACCTATGTGGAGTCACAGAATAAGCTTGTACAAGCAGTATTTTTTATCGCTGATCGATTAGCATCCTTCTACGTGGTTCTACCAAGACTTACATCCCAGCATTCACCTGATAGAATTTAAAGCAATAGGGAAATTCATTCAAAGGTAGATTACAAAAATGAAATCTCAATTTTAAGCCATATTACATGTGCATAATTGGATAACGATGTCCTGCTTTACAGCATTGTTGCGCAACGTGTCTGATGTCTCTGCCATGAGCGAAAAAAATGACTATCTCAAGCGACTAATACGCGGAAGTTCCATCGCTGGCAGTTGGCATGCTGGACTCTCGAAGTGCGTCGAATAAAGGTAATGCAAAGCGATATAACGCGTTGGATACCTTGGTTTGAGAAAACAAAAATGACAAAACACACTATCACACTTGAGCGCATAGCTTCACGCGCAACATTAGTGCTGACAACTTGCGACATACCGATCCCAGTCTTCATTATTTAGACTTACTCGCTTTTTTTCTGTTGATTCCTACGGAAGCAGCCGGCTTTGTTTTTAGTGAATCTTGTTGTACTCCATTTGTAAACACCCCCATATGATGACTAAGCGACCAAGAAGGTGAGTTTCTACATACAATCCTTCCTACTGTAACACCGAGAATGAGGATAAGGGCTTCTACAATAGCGAATAGTAGTCTCGTAGCAAATACAGCCCACAGCATCAGATGCTGACGTAGAATGAAGCAAGCAAAACACTGCGACGTCATGCGAGTCAACAGAATAGCTACGAACGAGCTTTTAGGCAAGCCCCGTCGTAGAACTGATGGCAGCAGGAATGCAATAAGAATGTGACCGCTGAAAGTATTGAGAATAATGCGGATTCCGGGAACCACAAGATTCTCCCCAGTCACTCCAATGAAGCCTATCTTCCACTGGATTTGCTGGAACGTGTGCTGGTGTCCTGTGGCGAAGAAAACGTTCGACATTAATGCTACAACTAACGCACCTTCTAGCTCCACGGGTACTGCCTTAGACAGGTGCATCAGTAATAGACACACTGTGGCGATAAACAGGGACGGTACTTGAGATGGGTTCGTATAAATACTCAACATTAATACCAATCCGATAGCATGCAGTAGTACGTAGTTTAGTCGTAATGTCGCCCGATCCATGGCGTACTTCCGGTGTAATACTAACGCCAGCTGTAGAGTCGAAAAGCAGAGCGCGCTAGCGTTGGGCAGCTGTTTCTTATAATCACTGAAGGCTTCCACTTTGGCCGCTTGTTGTGAATGTAATAACCAGTACGCTACCAAGCAGAAAGCTCCGATATTAAGCAGCACCGTAATAATTTGAGCGCTAATGGAACGCGAATAGGCAGTTGCTCCAAAACTGGATCTTACACACCAGATAGCTGTTGCGACGGATATGACAACGAAGCACACGGCTACAGTCACACCCAGTGGATCCGTGTCTTCCTGAGTACCAGCAGCCGGCTGACATCCTTGTTCGTAACGACAAACCCAACCATATGGTGTAAAGATTCGTATGGACAGCATCAGTGCGGTTATAACCGATAAATTTCGCCAACTACGACGATTTGCTGCTGCCGCAAGCGCCGCTAAGCCCTGCACGAAGTAGAGACTAGCCTGATCCTCGTTAATGACAAAACTATTTGAAAAATGGCCCAGACTAGATATTGCAGTTATCACAACGACCATCCAGTTGTATAAAGATTTCTCGGCCGCGTCTCCAAGAGCTAATGGAAAACTGTTGCCATTAATGCTGAGAGTATCTTTTCTAGCAGATAACACAGCAATGAATGCTGCGAGTGATAAATGCAGAAGACCCAGACCCGTAAATGGGATGTTAAATACGGTAAATGCACTTCGCGCGACGGCCTGCACCTGACTCAAATATTTTGTAGCGGCACGATGTAACGACGTAGCACTAAGCGAGTCATTGAAGTTAACAGCCAAAACGTCCCACAATCGATTTAGTTGGTGTGCCTTATGGGTGTGCGGCATTTGTTTCAGCAAATGACCCGATGCGTTTACGTATCGTTGAACCTGCTGAACGTTAATCCATAGCGGAATGAGTTCGTCGCCGCGAGGTGGGCGTGATATGAAGAGGGGCTCGATGAGTCGACCGAGGCTTGAGAACGGAATAGGCAGACCAAGCAATAGGGACAAGGTGGGAACCAGATCAATCTGCGACACCTTCGGTTCCTCAAGTTCGACGTGGCGAACAAACGGTGTGACATCACCCTTTTTGCCCACACCGTTTCCGGGTGCGTACATGAAGAGCGCAGCGGTCGTCTCCTCTTCGGTATCGCCACCGTGGTCCCCAGAGAGCGTCATCCCATGATCTCCAAGTACAATCAGGAGATCGCCTTTTCGTAATTTACTACTCACGTTAGCCACAAGGAGGTTCATTTGGCGGAGTTTGCTGGCCATTTCGGGATGGTCCTGGTGATGCCAGTGGCCGCAGTGGTCCACTCCGAGAAAGTGCGCAATTAAGATGTCAATATCAGGCTTGTTCAGCTCGTCATAAATATGTGAAAGAATGCCTGTAACATTATTGAAAATCCAACGAGCACATAAATGTAATGCCCGCAAGTGTAAAGCAGACAAGCAGAGGTCTGTAGAGCCCTTGAAGCCCTCGCAAAAGCTTCTCCCGTGTTCTTCAATATGCACTACGAGTTACTTGAAGTTCATCTATTTTTCTACATTTCAAAGGGATTGAGATAACTTGAGAACTATACAAATTAACAAGAAACTGCAAAAAATTTATTTACGAATTAATTTCAAATAAATTGTATTCAACTCAATTATTATTTAAAAATAATTCATTTAACAAGCGACAACTCGTACACAGATTCAAAACTGATGTTTAATACCATAAATTTGATTTTACCAGGAATTGCGGCATAGTTTTCCAAAAAAATTTAGTGAATAATTGTTTTCGCATATATTTTAAATGTGCAAGTTTTATAATCCTGTTTATTACAATAAATTCGGATATCAGAATATTGAATCAATTGAAATTTACAGCCCACATCATAGAAACTGTTCCAAACCTTTTTAGGCATTTAACAGCCATGCGCGATATCATTGAATTAAGACGTTTTATGCAAGTTCTCTATCCAGTTCTCTTCCTGACCATGAGAAAGGCCATAAAATATGGGATTTGCGTAAAAGAGGTACAACACGATCAAAGTTCTGCAGAAATGAAGACGTCAAATATCTGCCTCAGGTAAATTCAGTAAAAGGCATCATGTTCGGCCTACTCCATCCTACATGGTTAAACTCGGTGCGTGAAGTGCGCAAAAACGAGTGAAGGTGAAAGATAACCCGAAGAGAGGCTTAATTATCTAAAGGCTCTGGTAGCTTTGGATAATCAGGTAGTCGTTCAAGTTAATACGCACCGCTATCCACTGTATGTAAGTCGTGAACCACAAAAGATGGGAACGGGTAACTCCTGCGGAAAGCGCCGGGCAGAAGATTCATCCAGGTGTCATCTCCTAAAAACACAATGTGCTTACCGTTGTCCGCCATCTGGCGAATCTTTTTTTTGAGAAACACAACCAGTGAAAATCCTGTCAAACTGTATTCATCGAAATATATATACTTATTGAGAAAAATAAGATTGTTACAATTTTGACAAATGTATTGAAAGGACTATTGTAGGTGAGGTTAAACCACACTCCAATTACAGAGAGAAACGCACACGTTTGTACAGAAAACGTCTACAAACGCGCTGAGACTGTTGTTGATGTTGACCTACCAGGTTATCTTCAACGATGGCAGTCTGATAGAAGTTCGTGGCAGCGTCGATGAAGGTCGGCATTCCACCCGTCATGAGAGCGGTTAAACGTTGCAGGGTCGTGGTAGGAGAATCGGCTAGATAGCGAGCGTGGTACGTCGCGTATGGATAACGGAAACGGAGTTGTTCAAAAATGGGCATTTTATTCGCCCAATGCGCATGGGTGTCATCAAGGGTGACTGTAAACTCGTACTTTAGTGCGTCAATGATCAGCACAATTGCACGGCTAAACCGAGATTCACTCCAGCACCGGCCTTGCGGTTGAACATGGTAAAAGTCTCGGAGGTCACCACAGGACGATGTCCTTGTGGAAAGATTACGGTGTAGGAAGAATCCTCGACAGAACAGATACGCACCAAGGAAAAATAGAAAAAGAATAGATCCATACCGCAAATTTGGCACAGGCATCGCGTCCCACGTAGACAACGTTGTTGGTTCTTTCTTTTTCCACTCTCACTAAAAAATACTGGTAGCCTGTCCGTTTGTTGCCTTCCTTTTACCACAGACACGTACCCTCAGCTAGGTTCAACTATTGTCTTGGTCGTCTAACACCATATACAGCTCAAATATGTGTAATGGGCGTTCCTCGAGGCTATCCTCGATCGCCCTTAATCCAGACAGGGCTTTAACAAGCGTGAGGGCATAGCCCGAGAAACAGCGGTTTTTTTTCCACTTGTATTCAATAATAAATGCACGGTTTAGACACAGACTAAGAGCCGGTCGGTTTATCGAGTCTCTTCGATTGTTCGAATGCCGCCGTTTCCTGGACGACCAGACACGCCGAAAGCGATTCAGCTCGGGTCTTATGGGGAGAGGGCCAGTCAGCTGATACGGGCGTTCCAAGTGATCAAGACACGAGAAGGCGAGCACTAAAGTCGGTTAACAGAAATACATTGACGTTGTTCACCGAGTGCTAAGGAAAGCTAGTAAAATGATTCGATACTATCACGGAGGATGTGAGAAGGTATTGGACTCCTCGAGCTTGCAGTGATGGAAGAGGCAAGGATCATTAGAGCCAATGTTTTTCAGTTATAACGTATATATTTAGTTGCCTGATTTCATAAAAAATAGAGCTTCAATTCGATAATGAAGTGGTCAAGTGGAGTGCGCAGTGAATGACATGAAATGACATTGCACTTAATTTCGTGTGGTTGTGACCAGAAAGCCACAGTTATATCTTTTGCGAAAAAGTGGGCACAAAGCCGATACCGAATGTCAAAGAGGCGACCATTACGGAATCAGGGAAAAGCCATCGATTCTAAGTTATGATGGACGACGCAGATAAAATCATTGTGGAGCACCTGCAGCAAGTTGGTTGTGACTTTGAAGTTGAAAGCCTCAAGGACTTTGACGGCGAGAAAACACTTGAGGCAGTGGTAAAGCTCTTGAAGGCGATAATACCTGATTTTTCGGTTCCAACTTCCGTGCCTCACAACATGGTTGCTAAGTACAACATTGGACTTCAATTCGATAATGAAATAGCAAGTGGAGTGCACAGAGAGTGACATGAAATGACATTACACTTTCGTGTGATTGTGACCAGAAAGTCACAGTTATATCTCTGGCGAAAAAGTGAGCGCAAAGCCGTCATCGAGTATCAAAGAGGCGACCATTGCGAAATTAGAGAAAAGCCGTCGATTGTGGGTCATAATGGACGACGCAGATAAAATCATCGTAGAGCACCTGCAGCAAGTGGGTTGCGGTTTTGAAGTTGAAACCCTCAAGGACTTTGACGCCGAGAAAACGCTTGAGGCAGTGGCAAAGCTCTTGAAGGCTATAATACCAAATTTTTCGGCTCCAACTTCCGTGCCTCACAACATGGTTGCTAAGTACAACATTGGAATGAAGCTCGCTGACGCTATCATTTCATTGGGTTTTAAAGGGGAACTGGGTTATCAGTCATTTTTGTACTCAAACAAAGTTGAGCTACGAAGAATTTTTAGCTTCCTGATTGAGAAGCTGCCAAAAGATGAAAAAACCTCACCTGTTCAGGCCACCGGCTTCACTTTTAGGAGGGCACTAGCATCAGCCCTTACAGTTGAACTCGAAAAACCTTGGCTACCGGTGTACGCACGGGGCAATTGTGTTAAGCAACCATTCAACCCAGTGATTGTTACTTCAGCGGAGGAAGTCGTAGAAATTAGTGATCGACACATATTGATTGCAAGTATACTTCAAGCAAATGCGTCACTTCGCGCAAAAATCCTGCGACCGAGCCATGAGTTTGCCAAGATAGTCGAAATGATTCACGATAAAAAGGCCATCCTTCCGCCTTTACAGAACGAATCTTCCATGCTTGAAAATGCACAGAACGTTGTCATGGAGCCGGAGGGACCTGAAACTGCAAGTACTGATGTTCTCATACAAGACGAGGTGCACGTGATGGAGCACTGCAGTCTTAAACTCGGCGAAGAGCTCGAACAGGCAGATCTGGAGCTAGAAAAGGTCAACAATGAGATGGTGAATGCCCAAGTAGCTTTGGAAGGACTAGAGTCCGCTATACAGAAGGAGAGACAGGCAAACAAAATTCGGGTAAAAGCTGATGAGCTCATTGAAAACCATGGTCCAGAAGGTGCTGTGAAATTTTGCATACACTACCTGAAAACCCTGCAGACGAAATCGAAGAAGTTGGCATTTGAATGGGAGAAGCATCGCCGTCCAATGATTGAAGAACTGAGGCGGCTACGCCAAGAGAACTCGGCCAAGTGGAGTGAACAGCGTAATAAACGAGAACGGATGGAACGCCTAGAGCGGGAGCGGCAGCGAATGGTACAAGAGTACTCACTCAAAAAAGAATTGGTCAAACAACTTCAAGCCGAATGGAACAAGCTTAGCCAGAAGGACGCTAACGTCACGCAGTGCTCTTCATACCTGCTACGTATCCGGGAGATTGTTGCTAGCGTAGCAAGACAACGGGAAGAAATTGAGAAAGTCCTTATAGACAATCGTAAACAGCAGCGAGAGATGAATTTACTGTCAGACAGACTAGAAAGAACTTTTGCGGCAGCAGAAATTTTCTTCAACCGGCAGTCATGCAAGATGGAGGATGCCAAAAAGGTGCATCAGTATATTGTCGAAATCCATAGGGACTGCAAAAACATCTTGGAAGCCGTGGAGAGTAACGGCGCTATCCAAAGAGAAATTCGCGACCTAGAAGAGAGAATTGATAAAGAGAAAGAATCGAAAGTCGTGGAAAACCTTGCTAGGATAACGGCCGATTTCAACCAAATGAAAATGGAAAACGACGCAATTGAAACTGAGCTCACGAAAAAAGGCATCATTCTTGTTCATATCTAGTTAAATTGTGGTAGGTGATTTGCAGGATGTTATAAAATAAAAGCGTAGTTCTTTTATTTCAAATATTTTTATTTTTTTCAAGATAATTATTAACTTACACAAATATGTAGCGCTAAAAAGCTTTACTAATCTGAAATTCACCTAAACCTTTGCTAAGTTTGTTCGTACCATGAAGCGGCACTGCCCTGCTCTATTTTTGTAGAAACAACCGAATTTGTTTAAATTTTGCGATTCATGTCCTAGCCACAAGCAATAAGCGAAGTTTAACTACACTTATGAATATTTGCAACAAAAAACAGTCTACAAGCAACCTTTTAAAGCTCGAACAGCGGTTCGAAAAGTCTTTTCAACTTTCGAACCCCTAGTATTCAACACTAGCTTGGCGATCTACGAGCCTAATCCTGCAAGATTAAATATTAAAGATAAACTAGCATCTCTCATGTGCCATTCTACACAAATGCTCGACAACTATGTCTCTAATGTCTATTTGGAAAACAAATAGCTAAATGTTTAATGAATCACTTGTGCCCCTGTTTCAAGTACCATCGAGTCTAGTAAAACGACCTGTTTTCCTCTGGACTCTCACTCTTGCTGCTTTTGCATTAGACCGAATCTTTCCCATCGTAATTGTAGGATCCGATTTTAGATGTCGTTCGACTAAGGCTGTACTTGACATGTTGGGTAAAACGTGACCTTTCAACACAACAAGTAACAAAATCACCTTCGATAACACCTGTAGGAAGCATTATAGTTTCAGATTTTGTATACTATTATACAGCTGCTTTCAGTGAATGTACTTTATGTTCAACCCCTGAACACGACCAAAAAATTATAAAAGGGATTACAATCGTATCTAGGAACCCAAGTGCTTACGTCGGCCTGTGGATGGAATTTTACGCACTTTCCTCGGGTCATGTAAGTGCGTTATTAAATACAGGTCACACGCACGTCGATTGAACGAACCTTTTTGTCGCCGATTGATGACATTTAAGTAAATTCGATTGAACTTAGTTCCTACTGAAATAAGCAGTTCGCGAAGGGAAAACAACCGAACTGTGTTGAAGATCATCCGTGTTCTAAGCAAAGCGCTGCTTCTCCTATTACGTGTTGGGAATTATTGATAGGTCATGTAAACTAGTACATAGGGTGTCTCACAAGCGGGTATATTTAGATTGATCACAATATTTTATAATTGACATAGATCTACATTTGATTGAATATTTGCAGTCAGTGGACATGACAAGCAGGTTACCACTAAAGGTGTCACATTCGCTGCTTATATGACGGACGTAATATGTTGCCGGCGTTGATTTATGTTGAAATCACGCGCGAAAGATTTTTTTACCTTTCGGTGGTGCATCGAAGAGGTTACGGAACTGTTTTTTGAGCAGCAATAACTCTTGGAACTATAGAGCAGCAGTTTTCCAAGTTTTTAATATATTTATACTCCCTTATTTATTTTTCGTTTTTAGAAGATATTTAACAAACGACGTGAGCAAATCATTTGTATGAATCCGTTGCGTTTATGTCTGAGTCGGAGCTCCAATTATGTATATGTATGTGTACATGATAAGGGCGTTTCATAATTTTTATGAAATCATACCTACTACCGATAAGTAACATCAAGCGATAGCAAAACACATGGTTTTCAGGATATGTCCTTCAATTGGTCATGATCTGCAACATTGATACAAACCATTGGTCAACAAACGCCAAACTAATGTACTGAACATAATCTAGGAACCTACTATTTGCATTCAGATAGTAATTGTCAACATTCCACTGAAGCTGGGATTGATGAATGCGTAAAACAACAATATATTACACGGAAGAAACAGTTCGGTAATATCTATTTAAATCGGTCAAATAAATCACACAAACAGAAAAGATTAACAACAAAAGATTTCTCATTTCAGTAACGAACGGCTATCCAGATTTATTTCAGTATGTTTACGTAATATTTTAGTACTGTTTACACCCCGTATGTACAGCCGTACCAACATTAGTGAACACAGTGCATACCCTTATTTGCTACATATAATTTACACGGTTTGTGTAAGGCAGCGTTTATCTATTTCTAATCATACTATAGTCATTTCGTTCTGAACATCTGCGTTTTGTGTAATGGCTATTAACAATACTCCCCATTAAGGTTACAGATTTTATTACCTTACCATTATTATTAATGGTGAATACAAATGACTAAGAATTCTAGTCTTTTAAAAGTACTTCTTTTTTTTTTTAATTTTTTAAAAGTACTTCTGATTCGATCTTTACGATGAACAGAGAGTCTGTGCGAGTGAGTGGGTTTTTAGAAGGCTATAGGGTGCTGAATTTTCCATTTTGATTTTGTCCTTGAGATTGCGCTCTTTATATATATATATATATATATATATATATATA
>MNPL01010214.1:0-13301 GCA_002081605.1 Tropilaelaps mercedesae
TATATATATATATATATATATATATATATATATATGGCAGAGGTAATTTATTTTAGTCGTATTTTCGTTCCAGGGTTCAGTAATCCTCTCGTTGTGCGTGCTAATGACGCCGACCAAGTCAACACATCAAATGCGGAGATTCGCTATCAATTGCTGGATTACGTTACCAATTTCACGATCAACCAGAGTACTGGTGAAATAAAACCAATAATTCCAGTAGATTTTGAAGCAATACCCCAAGCTCGTGGGGATATCCGTGTTCTTGTTCTTACTGTGAGAGCGCTTGATGCTGGTCAGCCTCCGCTAGCAAGCAACACAACGGTTAAAATATTTGTGCAAGATGGTAACGACAACGCACCAGTATTCCTTCAGAACTTCTACTCGCAGTCAATTCCTGAAGACATCCGTGAAGGAAGCAGTGTCCTAAGAGTTGAAGCTATCGATGCTGATGACTCGCCAGCTTTCTCGAAGATTGCCTATAGAATTAAGGCTGGAGCTCAAGACAAATTCGTCATAGACGCTATGAGTGGAATTATATCTGTGGCTCCAGGCGCATACCTTGACCCAGACAGGACATACCCAAAATCTAAACTCTATACACTGACTATTGTAGCACTAGATGGCGGTTTAGGGGAGCAGCAAATGTGGGCAGCATGCCAGGTGAACATAAGCATTGTTGACGTTAACAACAAACCGCCCACAATGCGTCCACCCGGAATTGTGCACATAATGGAAGACACGCAACCAGGCGAAGAGGTTGGCCAACTAGTTGCCACTGATCCTGACGATAACCCTGATCTTAGCTACTCGCTATGTGGCGGAGATGATGCTCTTAGCAGTGAAGTGAAAAATGAGGAAAGTACTGTGGTACCCTTCAATACCTCTGACACTTTCAGGATTGATCTGAAAAGTGGAAAAATTTACCTTCGACAGCGTTTAGATCGCGAAAAAGTAGAAACAATCAAAATGTGTGTACAGGTAGTTGACGAGGCTAAGGTATCGGGCGAGCAACTAAGCCAGACATTACTAAACATCAAAGTTGGTGATGTTAATGACAATGCTCCGGTCTTTCGCAAGCCATTCTACAGAGAGGCTGTAACCGAGAACTCGAAGATAGGCTCTCCTGTGGTTACTGTCCGAGCTATAGATATCGATAAGAACCGCTCTATCTCATACAGTCTAGAGGGACCTTCCGATCTTCTTAAACTTATTAGCATCGACATAAAAACTGGAGAGGTTCTTGTCAGTGATAAGATAGATCGAGAAACTACAGCTTGGATTAACGTAACCTTGAAGGCGACCGATTCTGGGGTGCCGCCTTTAACAGGAATGACCTCGCTAAGTATTCAGGTATTAGATGAAAACGATAACAATCCTGCTTTCGTTGAGGGACCCACCGAATTCCACGTTTCAGAAGACAGTGCCCTTGGTACAGTGGTGGCTCGACTGAGGGCAACCGACGCTGACGCTGGAGAGCATGGCCGCATTACTTACGCACTTGACCCTTCTGGCACGCATGGAAAATTCAAAATTGACAAAGACACCGTAAGTGTTTCGGCACTAAGGCAGCCTTTACCTTTTTTAGCCTTTACCAAATTAAAGCGCAATCAGTGAAGCGTATGAGGGTACATGGAGCTTAATTCAGTTCGCATACAACAAAAAAGACTGTATCACCCAAATGTCGAACTGATACTCTATCCATCTGATTCGTAATCGTTTCGTTTGCGAACTAAAGATTTTTGTTTATGTTATAAAATCTGTTTGTTGTGTTGTCTGTAAAAAAGGGTTGAATGCTGCTAAGCTCTTGTACATTCTCTATGATCAACCTTTAGGGCATAATAACGGTGGCTGCACTCTTGGATCGTGAGGATATACCTCAGTTTACACTTATCGTTCAAGCTTGGGACAACTATGAAGCCGGAGTCGGGACTGATCAGAGCCGGCGGTCCTTTAAACAGGTGAGCTTTCAACGGGTGGAATTGTTGTTATATTCAATACATTATTGGTGTCTTTTAATAAGAATAGTAGATAGGAGGAAGTCTTGCGTAGTACACATGTTATTAGGAGGCAATGCTTTTAATAACTTTGAGCTCCTCTGTCAGATTACAATTCATCTGAGCGATGTGAATGATGAGCGACCAGTGTTTGTTCGACAAGCGGTTGGTGAATGCGCCGAGGTATCAGAATTCCTTAAAACCGGAGAGACTGTATTGATGGTCAGCGCATCTGATAAGGACGAACCTGGTAGCCTCAATTCGAGGCTAGTCTTTTCAATGGACATCGATCAACCCGATAACGGTATTTTAGAATTTGAGAAAATAATTTCTAATGTGTAATCGATGCTATTATTTTAGAAGATATTTTCATTATAATACAGCGTTTCGACATGTAACTAAATTATTCTTAATTATTTTGTCGTCTCTTTGCAGTGGTATTCGATGTAGAGAGCCTTGCAGAGAATCAGGCTCGTATCCTGACAAAGAGTTCAGTACGCGGAAAGGTCGGAAACTATTCGCTGACACTACGCGCTCGGGACCAGGGTTTTCCTATTCTTCACGCAATAGGGAGGTTCAATATATGCGTACAGGATGTGAATGACCATGCTCCCCTCTTCATCAAACCTCCTCAGAATTATACCATACGGATTCCAGAGGTAAGCAATCCGTAAAATGTATATCGTTATAACCCATAGTTTTATTGGAGCATACAGATATATATATTTAATTTTTATCTATAAAACTAACAATGCATACCTCATTCAACGAAAACGATATAATATGAACGTCACATCACTGGTAACTAACGCATTTTTATTGTTAACTATTATAGAATGCTACGATTGGTACAGTCGTTGTGGAAGTATTAGCCGACGACGAGGACCATGGCTCGAATGCGCAAGTACGTTACCGTTTGAAAAATCTTCAGAACAACCACTGGAAATCATTCGCTATTGATGAACTTACCGGCGTAATGACCCTTCGCGCCCCGTTGGACCGTGAAACACAAAAAGTTTATGAGCTACGAGTTGAAGCCAGTGACCAGGTATGAGTGAAACGAATTTTACAACATATGCATGATACTGCTCTCATAGGCTCCACTACAATCGTTTTTATTACCATGATTTTTCTTTACATGATATGTGCCCAGAAATTATTAGCCATTTTCATTAGATTATTTATAAAGGATATATTTATATATATATATATATATATATATATATAACATAATAATACTGTTTCATACAAAACGTCTCCTCAAAAGCGCTTCATCGTCACAATATCCAAATTTTTTAAAACAGAAGCATTTTAATTACAGGGAACACCTACGGCTCTTACTAACGATCTCGATCTAACAATCTATGTGACCGACGTAAACGACTACGCGCCTGAATTCACACAAGACGTATTCCAGCTTACCTTTACCGAGAACATGTCTCCTGGACAAGAAATGTACAAGCTGCTGGCTACAGTCGATCGTGATGATGAATTTGGGCAAAATAAACCTATTCCTTGTTATTATATCGTCGGTACGTTATGGCTAATCGTAGTATAAATTTTTGTTTGATATGCCTATTTGTGCTCAAGTTCACCCTAACTCTACTTATTTGTATCTGCATTGGTGAACTTAATATATTATGAGCACTTTAGGTTCCAGGCGTTTTACTATTTATAATAAAATTTATTTTGTCTGCGATGCCACGTGCAAGTGAAGAATCAATAATTTTGCATAGCCAGAACTCAGAAACACCAAGACATAAATTACGCCACATTTTTAGGCGGGAACGAGGATAACCGTTTTTCGTTGGATATCTTCACTCATCAGCTTGTAGCAACGGAAGTGCTTGACCGAGAAGAACAAGCACATTATTCTCTGTTAGTTCAAGCTTCGGACGACTGCTTCCATCAGCCGCGACCAGTGGCTATGTTTGATGCTAAAGATAACTCACTCCTTCAAGTCGACATTAAGGTACGCCACTTTAATGCTGTTTTCATTAGTTTATCATGTTAGATCATCACCTTTCGAAGCTCTTTTATAATTTATAAACGTTATGCTCTTGACAAAAGTTCACTCAGCTATACTCCTATACACTCGACATATAAAATGTCTTCTAAGGCTTGAATTCTGTAATTTATGATTGCGTGAAACAACATAATAACCTAATCTATTTTGCCTGATCAAACACATCTTGAGTTGAGGTGACAGTGAAAAACGTTAATTAACCATGACATGTAAAACATAATGCAAAAAGGTGATTTAAATTAAATACGCTAAGAAATTCATAACATACGTTCATAGGACATTTATCTAGCGCTACAATAATTTCTGATTACAATAATTTTAATCGCTTATTCCTTACCGCGCGTGGGAGCCATATTCTACTCACTTACGGATTTTGTCTCATCATTACTCGATTATCAAAGGACGATCAAAAATGAGGTCTAGGTTAAATACGAAGAGCACTCTTGTAATTAACTGGTATGTTAAAAAGACTGAGTGAACTCTTGTGTACTTAAAATGGTCGTATGTTGTTGAGCTCATCTCTATTACAAATTTCGACAGTATGATTTGGACATTTCCCACATTGTTGAAAAATCTCATGTTCCTCAAAAATATTTCGGATTAACTTAATGCGGGGTAGTATAGCACTCGACGAGCCCTATAAGCTACCTAACAGCGTAAGCCAATTTTTTTTTATTTGGCTGACAATAAATTAAATGTATAAACACCTCATTTTTCCTGCTTATAATCCCTCATAACAAACTTTTAAGTGACGATGCTGCTGAAGTCCAGATGATAACGAAGAATAATCTTATATCGCTACATAAAGTCGAACTTAAGAAAAGTGAAAGCCAGACTACGGATTAAAGGAGAACCTAACCTTGGTTTTATTATTCGAAATCCTCCTATAGATTTGCAACGGTTAAAAGGGACAAATAGAAATTAATTCGCTCAAGATGGTGATAAAATTGCAATGGACGATTACAAAATAACAAACATATTAAATAATTTCTTTTGGTCCGCTTATGTTTCTTAAGCTCATCTGTCACTGACATAGTGCTATGACTGCTACTTGAAAAGGCTTTGCCCTACAAGCATTCACCGAAAGGAACAATTACTGCTAAAATTCCCCAACCGAGAACTACAGTTTTACTCCAAACTCTACACATCCTATCGCTTACAAAAAAATTGCATTTTTGCTCACGAAAACCATATGCCTCTTGCTTTGTAGATTCTATGAAAATGCTACTGCCCTTGACTATTTATTTTAAATAATTGTCTGAATAGATGGCCTGAATAATGTTTGAACAACCCTAGTAAATCATAACTTTCCATCATCAGAGTGCTTGCTGGGCCGCCTACTTTGCAAGAGGAAAACCCACTGACTCAATCAGTAGGCATAGTACAGGACTTGGCCCACCAGTAATAAAATGGTTGCATTCACTTTAACTAGTCTAAAATTTTGAAGAAATTTCGATAGAGTTAGTTATCCAAATATAATATTAAAACCGAAATTCCGTAGCATTGACAAACGCTCGGTGTCCTAAATACGTGATTATGTAGCAAGAAAGCATTCTTACGTTAAATTCAGCCGATTTTTAGAAAATCGGATCAAGTTAATCTGGGACACTCTAGGCTCTTGTAGAAGCCACTGAGCGCATCCAAAAAATTCATGCGACGTGTGCAATTACGGTATGGAGAGGGGTAAATCTCGCGCTAGTATTACACCTCTACGATGCAGCGGACATCAACACGTAGAGACTAATTCTCAAAAGTAGAGACATATCAAAACTCTTTCGGACAAGCAATCTGTGTAGTAATCAGATGATAATGGAAGTTGCCGGGACGGAAATATGGCAGAATTACACAACCTTCAGATAATAATGGGGTTAAAATAAAATTATATGCTACGTAACGATAGACGTAGTTGTCTTAGCTAGAAATTGAACCGAAATTATGGTGTACTATTTCCTCTAAAGGTACTTGATGTAAACGACAACCCCCCTCGGTTCACAAGTCGTGTTTTCACTGGTGGAGTGACAACCGAAGCCAATTTCGGGACGACATTCATGCGCGTACAGGTAAGCTGTAAATTACGAAATACTGTTCTACGAAAAGTAGTAATACACGTTTATCCGATCATCCGTAATAGAAATACGGATATGCTTGACAGAATTCTTTCTACCTTATTATATCCAACAGGCTGTTGACGTGGACCAAGGGGAAAATTGCCGCGTATTTTACTTCCTTGAAGGAGAAGTGTGCCGTACCCTTAGCGAAGGTCTTGATCCAATTCAAGGATCGCCTTTTGTGCTTGATCGCCGCACAGGGGAAATATCTCTCAACTTTTACCCTCAAAGGGGCATGAAAGGCTACTTTGATTTCAAGGTTATTGCAAACGACTCCGAGGGATTATTCGACACTGCGACAGTATATGTACGTAAACTTTTCAAAAGTTCGTGTCTTCAAGTCAAGCTGATTTGACGACAATACTAATGAATATTAACTCGGTTTGCAATCGGCATTAATGAGAACTGGATTCTTTGTCTTTAGTCCTTTTTTTAATGTTTAAAGTGGAAGGATTTTGGTTTAAAAAATTAAGTTTCGAATAGGATTTGGTAAAACAGCATAGTCTGTTCATTTCTGACTATTTGCTCTCCTCATCCATATGTATGCAGATATATCTCTTGCGCGAAGATCAGCGAGTTCGGTTTGTGCTTCGATTGACGCCCGACGAGTTCAAGGAAAAGGAAACAGAGTTTCGCATGGTCATGGCAAACATCACAGGAGCAATCGTAAATATTGATGAAATTAAAGTGCATGAAAACGACGACGGAACTGTTGATCGAACAAAGTAAGTTGTAAATTTAAGGTAGAACACAAACAATGATTACTGAACAACTAATACTATAATCAAATTCTACTTCTTTAATAATGGAGAAAAATGTGGCATAGAGAAAGCGGTTACTGTTCAGATTTATACGCACGAAGGGTGCGTATCGAAAATCATACATACATATTATATATAATTTTCAAGAACTCGCTAGAGCATGCATTGAGAATTTTAATAGACACTTCATACACATATGTAATTCTTGGAGTAACATTATAGCACAAGCTAACAAAAAAATTTATTTTTCTTGCCATTGATCTAAGGAGCGACATTTACCTGCATTTCGTAAACCGCGATGATAATACTATTATGGAGGCGATGACCGCGATCAGTCTCATCGATCAGAACTCGTTCTTCCTTGATAAGCTTTTTAAGGATTTCAATGTACTGCATAGCGAGGTACACTTAAGCGTTTACTTCATTCTTTATTAATCTAATTATGTGTTGACAATCTTTAGGTTTATGTTAAACTGCTCGTTTGTATTTTAGGTGGTCCTCTGACGTTTGATGTTGACTAAAAATCCCTTGTAGACATCGAATTTCCACTTCTTGATCTCCTCTGATGTTAAAATATTCGTTTCGTGCAAGCATACATAAAAACTGATAACACTATGAAGCATATATTGGGTTATGTTGTCGTTATTAGCCAAATATTTCTGCATGTAACATAATACCTTAGTGACAATTTGCTTGGAACCGTTCACCCAAAAATATCGATTTATCTATGATATTGCAGCCGGCTGAAGTTTCTATTATGCGAATTGAAGAGGATGATCCGTTCAAAACATGGCTTATGGGTGCTGTTATTTTTCTTACGGTCATGCTCGTTCTCGTAATTTCACTTTGTGTTGCTCAAAAGAAACGTTACCAGCGTCAGTTGAAAGCGGCGACTGTGGCAGCCTTTGGCACGAGCAACAGTGGCCCTGTTCATAAACGTCATGATTTTCCCAACACGAACCAACATTCAGTAGAGGGCAGCAATCCGATATGGATGCATTCCTATGATAATGAATGGTTCCATAAGGATGATGAAGATCTTCAGCGGGCGCCACACAGCGACTCGAATTCACTTGATGAAAATGCTGTAGTCGATCAGGATCAAGATCATACTGATCAAGCGTCGGGCTCAGGCAGTGACAGGTATTCAACCTCAAATCTCGTCAACGACCGCTATGTTATTAACCCACAGAGCCGTAGTCAGGCCCATAGCTTGCAAAAGACACAGGAGCAAAGTCATGGAAAAGCACGAGCACCCCCTGTGCCCGAACATAGGCAGAGTAATCATAGACTACGTTCGAGTCACCAAGCGCAACACCAAAGCCAGCAACGCAACAATTTTAACACGGTCCTTGACGTCGGTGTAGACTACAGCCACATATTTACTGCTAAAATGGGCACGCCCAATAGACTCGATAAGCTAGAGGTTTCCGAACTCTGACGCAAGTTGAGGCCGCGTCAGCAGAGCCGTATCACGCCCCTTACAGCGGATACTTTCTCGACGGTTCGCAAAGATAGCGGCAGAAGGCCGGCATTTAGCTAACCCGTAATGGTATCAGTGCCAAGCATCGTTCGAGTCCAAGGTGAGAGAAGCATTTAACTATGGGCACAACAGCTCAGTGCGATAGGTGGCAACTCTCCGATACGAACAAGTCGAGTGAATTTTATTGAAGTTATGTTAATAGAAACACAATGGGTCTTGAAGACGTTGAGGCCGTTGGTGACAGTAATACTTACATGCAACCACGAGAGCTTGTTCTGCATTGGAAGAACAAGTTTATTGAGCGTATTCATTGTTTTTATCCAGAATGTTAAATGATTCCTCACCTCTGGCTGCCATTAATGTACGCAACCCGCCCCCGAAAGGCGAATAGGGCGCTAATTTAATTACATTAGATAGGATCGAACAATACGAATAGGATAAATAGTATGCCACGCGTCTACTCTCTAGCGGAGTCGTCCACTATGAGTATAGAAGCAGAAAAAGCAATTGCCATGTTGTATATAGGCAGCGTACATTTGAGACGCAAACTTAGTGCTGCTTTTGAAATCCCGAATTCAAATTATAAGTAGCTCGATATAAAGCTTTGGCAGGCATTAGATAAACATATGCTAGAAAGTAGCAGTGGCAGTAATAGTATTACTTCAATAAAGGCCCTTGTAAAACTGTAATACCTATTGTTACAACTAAATAGTTTTGTATAAAATAATAAAAAGTTGTTTACTATAGACGAACGGTTTTCTTTATTTATTATATTGATTTTCTGTCAATTTATGATGCCACGCTGTCAACCGAAGTTGTTCGTTACGGTTTTAAAGTAAAATACACAAATTGTCCGGCTTGCTCATACCGCTCTATACACAGTATCGTCTTACCTATCACCTCATCTCACACACATGTGGCTTTGTAAGATAACACTGCAAAAAGCAACACGATATCGTGCCCGCCGGCTTAGCCGCTCGCACTGTCCCGTAGCAATACTTATAGACCGTCTAATTGAGCTCATTTGGTATACGAGACTCTTCTTAACCGTGGAACGCCTGTTTACAGTATAGAAGAAAAACGACATGTAGTAGTTTACGCCCTATGTGTGCAACTGCTGTCGCCAAATATCATATGACACACGCCGAATGATATGATAATATGAAATGAAATGGGAAGAACAAAATGAAATAGGAAGTGCCATAATGTGATTGATAGAGAGAATACGCAAAGACTTCCCAACTGCTATTTTAGCAAGCATGGAAGTACGCGTACACTAATTGTGCTTCGGAGAACGATAATAAAATTGCTTTCTATTTGGCTGTCATTTCTTTCTGCGGTAACCCTTGTTGCTTTAGACTCATGGCTTCGACACACCAGAATATACGTTTAATTGATAATAATTCGATACAACGTTCACCTAGTAGTATTAACCTAATGGGCAAGGTTCCTTTAGTGGTTATAGGGTATATTTATGCACGGCACATAAAATGCTGATTTAAGTATGCCGTATTGACGTATCAGCACCGAGGACTCGGTAAAACCTAGTTGCTTTCCCGTTCAAAAATTAAAATAAATTTGGGTGACTTGGAGAGCCGGTAAAAAACTGATCGTTTACTACACCCTGATGTTTACGTTACTCACTTGGGTGGGGTACTGAGTATTCGTCCATTGAAATGCAGTATTTCACACACTAAAAAATAAACAAATTAGGCAGAGAGTTCTAGGAAGGGACCACTTTTTCACATTTTCAAACACTGGTGTGCGAAAATGTGAAAACCTTGCCAATATTTTTTGCCAATATTGGTAACCTTGCCAAAATTACCAATTCCGTATTGGTTTGTACAATGAATCTTATAAATTGTGCAACGGTGAGAATCAAGCGCGTGCATCTACAAGTTAGTTCCTATAGCAAAGCGAACGCAGATATCCTAGATTTTCGAACTCGACCTTAAATGGTAACCAGCTGTGCTGAGCAACATTCAAATATTCGATTAAATTGTAAAACTCGATTCGCCTTTTTGGTGGGCATCTGGAAAGCTTTTTATCCATCGACATCCTCTATGGCAAATTTAAATGAAAAGAAATGCAGAAATGCAGCAAAGACTGCATTTCTTTTCATTTAAATCAGAGTCGTCAAAAAAATAAGCTCAAGAACTGGTTAAATACCCAGTTAGAAATATTGGCAAGGACTTCCCGTTGAACTCAATATCCAAGCCCCGGTCTTCCTCGTTGGGGCCGAAGACCGCCTCCGTAATGTCTCAGGACACCTAAAGGAGAGAGATTTCCACTTAAACTCCTACCACTCACAGTACACAAGGTAAACAAGAACATCGTACAATAGCGACAAACAATGTTCCCAGAATGGTGGTCATTGTAAATAACTATTTGGACTCTAATTTTTTATGTTTTATAAACAGCATGTCTACTCCAATTTCTTCACAATTCTGCTGCCTACTCGGTTTTAAAGACCTGCATATTATCAGTTACAGGACCACAATAGCGTCACAGTCCAGTTGCTTCCAACCGTTCTTTTGTCTAAAAGAAGCGCAACAGTTGTCGTGATAGACAGCGTAAATTCGTCGACACGGAAAGATTCCTTCTATCATCTTTAGGTAAATTTGTCAATTTTCTACATCGCTTTTTGTTCCGCCGTATAATTAAAGTACAGATTATCAGGCTTGAATTGCGATACTTGTGCGATGTGCAACGACTGGTCACACGTCTTGACACCAAATGCACTCCAATGATTAAGGGCTATATATAAATATATATATATATATATATACAGTGTTGGTCTTGCCCTGGCAGTAGGGTTTGTATAGCTGTGACAATCTCTAACGACCTGCAAATTACCGTGACGTGATTGGGGCAAGGATGAAAGTTAAACGATCAATTCCACTTCTCTGCATCTGAAGTTAAAATGTCGTTCGTTAAATTGCCTTAGTGTAAAATTCAGAAAGCAGCAACAGGTATTGGGCGAAAAGATACTAACCTTTAAAAACTTACAACACATTTATTTTGATTTTACTCCAAAAAATACATAATAGTTTTGTAATTTACTTTTTATTAGTAGTAGCATCTGCTAGCACAATTTATTTTTTTGAGCGACGGCTTTCTGTTTGGATCTGTAAACACTTTACTGCTCCGAAACTAAAAGCAAGCAACCATAAGGCATGATAGTGAAGCCGACTCTAAAGAACTCAATATGATACTTCTGGTAATTTTTTTCAGCAAGCAGTTTTTGGGCATAAATATACCATTCACTTGGAGCTAACCCCAAATGTACCTTTTTAATGCGGCTAAAAAGTATAACCGAATTCTAAAACCTAACGAATTCTAAAAAGACGCGAACTGTTATCGCAGACATTGTGAATGAATAAACTGGTTTTGAAAAGTTAATGTTAAGTTGGACTCAATCTTCAGGGTAAAATCATGCGGTCAACAACTAATTTCTTTCACGAATGGGAATTTATAGAACTATTAAATATATACATATATTGTCATTCTCATCGTGTACCCTACGTCCTATCTGGTGTTCTAGCTGAATTGTGGATTTTTGCTTTGTGAGTCAGTCCTCCGTTTCGTATCAATTTGTATCAAGAATTCGCTCAACCTTTTTTTAGAGTTGGCCACCTTTTAAATAAAGCGAGGACCGCTGCTTACTCAGGTGGCTGGCGATGCCATGAAGTGTAGCATGAAGTGAAAAATATGGAAGTGATAAGAATTTAGTTCTTTCTTCACCCGCTACTTCATAATTTAATTAGTCAGTGAACGAATGAATGAATGGGGTTAGGCCATCCACAACCAAGATCCTCCGGCTTCACGAACTGCCACAACCACCGTTCTATGCTACGAAAGATCTAATCCGAACATTAGCAAGAACAGCTGGGGGTTGTGTTAGCTTCGCTAGTGTCTCTTCATAGTACAGTTCTATTTATTTATAGCTGTCCAGTAAAGCGCTAACTTTACAAACAACTAGCTCGGAAACTGTCATGGCGCTGCTCTCGAATATTCTGGCCCAAAACCGATAGCAGGACACAGCGCTGCACTTGTTACAATCGTGCCTATGATAGTGATACAATAAGGTGCCAAGCTTTGTCAAGCAACAAAGAAAAGCTTGTGTTATGGCTGGAGGTGCTGGTGTGTAATACAAATACATACTGTATAATACAGATACATTTCTCGTCCTTACTTTTTTAGATATATTTTAATCTTTTCGCAGGTGCAATATGCCAACAAAAGAAAAGCAGCGTCGAGAAATAGCACTTGTACAAATATGAAATTTACTTTTAATAATTTAATGATAAAATCGAAACGGTACTCATTAGCTCATATCAAGACAGGTAAATATATCGTTGGGGGTTTTATACGTGTAACAGATCAACTTAATAAAATAATAAGAACGATGGGTCTTATTTACGGATAAACAAATGAAGATAATGTCATTTTTCCATGCGCAGAAGAAGTAATTGCTATCTGTACTTAAATGGCTGCTCGATAAAGAGTTGGCCTAGACTTGAATTTCTAAAAATATATAAAATACACGCAATGGGTCCACAGTGTGTCTTAACATTAGACCAATCAACCACAAAACGTCATTTGTTTCTCACGCATGAAAAATGATGACAAGCCTGGTTTACTGTCGCCTTTATATTTTGTGACCCTTTTTCGAACGACGTGTCACCGTTGATGTTGGGAGCATGTTATTGAGTTAAAGCATTTCGTGTCAGC
The DNA here is from genome assembly GCA_002081605.1 of Tropilaelaps mercedesae. NCBI lineage: Eukaryota > Metazoa > Arthropoda > Arachnida > Mesostigmata > Laelapidae > Tropilaelaps > Tropilaelaps mercedesae. The sequence continues at coordinate 13,107 of MNPL01010214.1, forward strand.
GACAAAACAATACTAATCAACATCGATATAAAACATGCTCGCTTTATTCCTGTATTATAATTTTTTTTATCACCATACGTAAATCTAAAGAAGCGGTGGATTTTTTTCTGACTTCATATTTTAGTAACAGATGTGTGTAGTACATAGGTTTATCGTTTAAGATTTAAACACTTATTACATCGCTTTCCTTAACCG
>MNPL01010216.1:12666-33770 GCA_002081605.1 Tropilaelaps mercedesae
ACCGATACATGCACGACGCATGCACGTAATGACATGCGATCACGTGCAAGAAGCCCAGTCAAACGACAGTCACGAGTCTTCTGTTCGAGTGAAAATTGCCAACAGCGTCTGCAAGCAAACGTGGCCTCACCCCGTAGAGGAGCACTCTTGCCGATTTAGTTCGGAGCGTTCTCTCAATCAATCATTTCCTGCCCGGGGAAGTACGGCGGCTAACACGATTGTCAGCGGTAAGACAACGCCGGCAGAAATTGACGGGCGCCCCGAATACACGCGGCTGACGTAGAAAGGAAAACAGAAAGAGCGAACTTCGGACAGACAGCGACGTGCTGTCACTCGCATAATGGCGAACTCCATTGGGGGTAAAGTGGGGTAAAGCTAACCTATCTCTGCTAGTAGTGGTCAGGCGTCACTCGTCGTGAATGTCTGGCCGGGTCCCCGCGATCGTCTCCCAGATCTCGTGGCAGATCTATGAAAATCGCTGGAGGCGAAAAGGGTGTTGTAGTTTTTGCGAGGGGTATGCCTCGTCAGTCGGTCAAATGCATTCATTCTTGCAAACGAACGGAGCTGGGGTAGTATTGGTATCCGCGCGCCGAGTAAAGTTCAACGCCAAGGTTAAGCGGTATCGATCGAGTGGCTCACATCGAATCCGTATTTCCTGCGCGATGGGATTTGATTTTGAGCTCTCTTTCAGTAGATTTTTTCAGAGCTGAGCGTCAGCCCACATTTCAAGTTCAAGGCATAGGCCCCTGGATAGAGCGATAAACATAAACGTGCAACGGTGCGTATCGAACTCGCGCAGTTACGTATCCTTTGTGGTCTCGAGGCGCACGCAAATGCATTAGGCCACCGAGGTTGACAATGTGTACTCTCTAATTAGTACAAACGGGTTCAAATTAGTTCAAAACCCATTACCATGCCAAGCCAAACAATGAGCAAGGCTGTCATTCAGACTCATGAAGAGGCCTATTTAGTGATTAAAAGACTTGAGGAAATTTTAGTCACTAGCGTGTCAGCGCCACAGACAAGGCCCCGTCGTCAGCAGAAGGCCAAGGGGACGCAATATTATTTGGTTAGTTTCAGAGGTACGATAAGCTGGCAAGCATAATTGACACGCATTAATTTCTAGGTATACGAACCTAGCCGGGACTCACTTCCAGCAGATACTTTTCAAGAGTTCTGAAAACCGCTTAGCTATTCTGCTCGATCGTTCGACATCGACTGTTCTTCTGGCTTCGGTGCAACTGCTGTCAATTCCGACTTCGTCAATTCATCTTGAAGTGATGCCTCAAAACAACTCTTGTAGTAACTCTTCTTTTTCCACGTTTCTCGTGGCGGACGCTTTATTTTCTAGTTGTGCAGAAAGTCCACCCGGTTTGGCTACGATTGCTGTGAGAGAGACTAGAGGCGAAATCGTACATGTGTTGTCGTGGGTAGTTGGCGTCTCAACTGCGCCGATCAGAGAAATTCATGCAGGTCTCCCTCGTAGCTGGCGGAGTTCTATCTCTTCGTGTTGCCTACCGTAACCCTGCAACAATCCCGACATGCTGCACCGACAACTGGATTTGACCCGGATGTTCGTTGCTAACACGAACGAGTGCGTTAGTTTTGTCCGAGTTCGGTTATGCCACAATAGCCTAACATCAGCACGACCCTTTACCGAAATGCTCGTATGCAAAATTGGCTAGATTGATGTTTGTTGCTGATCGGACAGCAGACGAGCTATTGGAATGAACTGAGGTTTGTGTCAAATAGCGCTCAAATTAGCTAGAAACTCGTTGTGTTGGACGACACAAAATGAAAAAAATCCGAACATCTGACATCTGTGCATGCACAAGGTTCAATTCAGCTAAAGTACGACCGCATATTCGTTTTGATGCAGTCCTGTCACCGTTAAGCGGCAATCATTGGTTAGACGTCAAACCGTCGATTCAAATGCCAGTAAACTGCTTCTGGTATTGTGTTAGGACACCTCATTAGAACCATTGTACGCGACTTGCCCGGTGCTCCGTTGACGACAATAAACTGGCAAATACGAGTTCTGACCATCTGTTTGTTGGCTGATGTTCGCCTAAAAATGCTAACCTTAGTTGCCATCAGCAGCTATCATCAGTGGTACCACGTGAGTTTCACGTGTTCGGTAAACAAACATTCGAATAAAGTGTATCGTAAAGAGTACCCAGAAAAACATGCCACAGTATTCGCATCCACGGTAAACAGTTCGTGACGTAAGATGAAGTACGGCTTGGACGCGCTAGACGATCGTTGACCGCGCTATCCTCAGTGTCGTTGGAGCTGCCCTCTCCTCTTTCGCCGTTCCAGCGGCCAGTCGCCCAACCTCGATCGAAGAGAATGAGTTCATCCGTTCAGGCTGCTGCAACGTGTGGCCTTGTTCTACCAGCCGAGCCGTCAGCAGGATCGGTGTGAGTCGAGTTCGAAACGACGCTCCAGTGCGCAACGAGAGGTTGAATGTGAACGAAGTAGCTGTTTTTCGACGAGCGAAAGGAAGGAGCCGCTAACAGTCAATCATGGATGGTGACAAACCCCCAATTTACACGTCGGAGAAAACCGGCTCGGACGAAACCGGCGTTGGTAAGCACGCAGACCGCTCGGGTAATGGCTAAACGAAACAGTGTTGTACATGTGCTCCGTTTGGATAGGCTGGCCGATAAAATTAATGTGCAGCCTAAAATGTTTGGCTAGGTTTTACACGGCGGAAATCGCGTTAAGTGTGTTTTTGGCACAGAATTGCTCCAACTGGTATGGCGCACCGTAGCGCCTTTGCAAGAACTCAAACAGCTGATGCAATTTTGGATCAATGATACGAAACCGCTGTCTCGCCGCACCGGCAGGGCGTATGACGTGAGCACGAGGTTGGAGATTTACTTACGAGTAATTGATAATAATCGTTAGCGTAGCGATATGACAAAACAAGTCCATTTAGGCTATTCCCCTATGTGTAGTTAATCGTACGAGAGAAGTATGGATATTCATTTTGCGCGTGCTTGTTTTTCATTTGATCGGTCGTCCTAACAACCATGTATAGTCTTCACATATCATTAAAATTACTAATATATTTAATACAAAATGAATATCACACTGCCTTGAAGGATTCGCGAAAGCCATTGGACCAAAACAAATTTTCGAAATTAATTTGGATTCCTCGAAGGTAGCCACAGCATTCGTCTGGAATAGTAGCCAAGCCACTGCGATGCTGACTTCTAACTTTTGTTTCTAGGTACTGCGGACAAACCGTATAAAACGGTTTTGCAAGCAATGCGCCACGCCAAGGTCGAACCTCTCCCGGACATTTTTGTCGATTCGAAAGACAGCGCTGAAAAGTACGAGCTTATCAGTCAAGCGCAGAAGAAGAAAATAAAAAAGATTTGGGTACGTTCAAGCTGTGTTCAAGCTTTTTTATAATATGAATAAATTTTTATGAAGCATTTTTGACAATTTTCAGCCACTGTTGATACAATACGGCCTAACACATAGAATCTCTTTGGTCTAACAAAAACAACGCCTGCTTTCCTGCTCTGATAGCGCGTTAATACGAATAGCGCGAACCACCGTTTATCGTCGTATCTTCATCGTAGTCCAGCGCTGAGGAACATCATCCAAGAGGGCTATCAAATCGATTGTGGTTATGCCTATTGCACACTTCTCATGGTTATTGCAACGAACGGCGAGCGCATACAAAATCCGGCGGTATTTTCCTAACTGACTGCTCCTTTCCCGCTCCCTTCATAAGCGGCCAAGTTGGAACTACTCGACTCAATGACCGTTCGAATTGCCTCATTTCGTTCCAAAGGTCCGCGAGAACTTCAAAAATCCGAATAAGGCTGCTGCAGCCGAGAGGCGGGAGGCTGAGGATGCAGAACGGCGAGAGAAGAATCTAGAGGAGGCGAAGCAGGTCGTACTTGTCGAGGATGCCAGTCTGCCGAAAGCAAAGGTACTCACCGCTGGGTGTCATAACTTTATCCACAATTCGTTTCAATTTCGCTTTTCCTCCGCGTAACACGGGGCGGTAACGTCTGACGTAGTGAAATGTTGTTTCTGCGTCGATGCATGCAGCCGTTGAAGATCCGCGATCTCAAAGACTACAAAGGAGGACGTGTACGTGTGTTTGGCTGGGTTCACCACCTACGTCGGCAGAGTAAGACGATCTTCTTCGTCGTTCTTCGCGACGGCACCGGATTCCTGCAGTGCGTACTTAGCGACAAGCTCTGTCAGACGTACCACGCGTTCCAACTGACCACTGAGTGTTCGGTAAGGTTGCGCCAATTCGTTTGGAAAAAGAAACATTTGCCAAATGTAAACAACAGTGTCCTCCGACATTTACTGCACCTATCACCAGTTGGTGAATCGTCATTCCGAAAACATATTGTACCAGAGGTAAATTTAATTTTATGCAAACAATTAGTGATGCAGCTAGCTAGCTACCAAAGGGATCAAACGAGTGTCGTGTCGGCAAAATTTTCAACCACGGGAATGATGCTGTGTGATTGCAGGTGGTAATTACTGGCGTTATTAGCGACGTCCCGGAGGGAAAATCTGCACCAGGAGGCATCGAGCTGATGGCCGACTACTGGGAGATGGTTGGAGAAGCGCCCGCCGGCGGAATCGACACCGTGATCAACGAGGAAAGCCATGTTGACATTTTGCTCGACAACCGGCATTTAGCATTGCGCGGGGAGACGCTTAGCAAAATCATGAGAGCCCGATCGGTAAGCTGCTCCCTTTACCTAGACCGCGGTTATCGTTCAACGCTATTGCCTTGATTTTTCCGTTTTTGCAACAATCCAGCAGTTCTTAACACTGACAACGACAGATCATATTGCGGTCTGACTATTCAAGATCAGATCGGCAAAGTATCGACAAGAATTCACATGCAAGAGCCTGCCCAAACATTCACACGTATTCGAGGCAAACGCATATACACTGCTGTAGAATGTTAATAGGCTGCTGTCATAATCTACTTCGCTCATTATAATGAGGTTCCATGAAGAATCGCCACCGCAACGATGATGGGACCTGCTGATATTCTGTTTTTCTATTATAGATGAACATAAAAATGTGGATGAACACGAAGCCACGATTTTACCGTTACGTTCGTATAGGTATCCGTGGCAGACAATTGTCGTCTAATGAAACACAATTATCTGTTGCAAATGAATGTTTCGATTCATAACAGCCCTTTTCCTGCAGGTGATTATGCAATGCTTCCGAGACCACTTCTTTGCACGTCAGTACGTCGAAGTATTTCCTCCAACGCTAGTGCAAACTCAAGTCGAAGGCGGTTCCACGTTATTTAAACTAGATTATTTCGGGGAGGAAGCTTACCTCACGCAGAGTTCGCAGCTTTATCTTGAGACCGTGTTGTCATCGTTAGGTGCGGCGTTGTCTATTGCTTTAGTAAACGTTTTGTATGGCCAGATTTAGATACTTTTAGTAAATATTTTATAGTCATCTGTTAGTAAATCTCTTGCCGCTAATACCCGCTCTTTGTGTTATTTGTTTCGAAAACAAACTGCAAAAGTAGAAATCATACGCCTCAATAGGTTGCCTAGAATCTGAGGAACTCGTTTTTTCGCTTGTTTTAAAAGGAGACTTTCCTAAGCAAGAAATTCTTATATCAATATTATACTGTATCCTTCGTTTTTATTGACCTCGAATATTGCATTTAGACTTAGTGAATGAGAAAATGCAATTTTGTCTTCTTCCTGTAAGTTGGTTTGGCTTTGTGTTCTTTTTGTGTAGGTGATGTATTCTGCGTAGCACAGTCATACCGAGCAGAACAATCGCGTACGCGACGCCATGTTGCAGAGTATACTCACATCGAGGCCGAATTTCCCTATATCACCTTCGATGAACTTCTAGACAGGTTTGAGTTTTTCAGCGAAAGCTTTTTGCTATTTCAGTTGTGTATTTAATTATTCATTTTTTTTCTCTTTCGCTTGAAAAGAGCTCTACAGGGCACAGTATTCAAGTAGTTCTCATATAATGGTTTGCGGTAGCTGTCCGTATTCGCTTCTCTATCTGACAAAAACCTCGGTCGAAATGTTGCTAACAAATTTAAACGAAAAAAATGTACCTCTTTCGTATGTCGTTGCAGGATTGAAGACATGATCGTAGATGTGGCAGAGCGTGCCATGAACTCCCCAGCGGGCGAGATCATTAAGGCGCTGAATCCGTCGTTCGTTGTTCCCAAGAAGCCGTTCAAGCGGATGAAGTATGCGGAAGCAATTGACTACTGCCGCGCGCATGACATTACTAAAGAGGACGGAACCCAGTTCGAGTTCGGGGACGATATTCCCGAAATGCCGGAAAGAAAAATGACGGACCAGATAGCTGAGCCCATTCTGCTCAACAGATTCCCCGCCGAGATTAAAAGCTTCTACATGCAGGTACGTGTAAACAATGCCAATGAGAGGGAGAGCCTCATCAAGCGATCCAATGCAGGTCTGAAGTCCCAGAGTGCGTCATGCTTGTCAGAGGAACCTGACGTAGCGGCTGACGATTGTGCCTGGGGATTGCGCCTCATCCAGTTGCTATCTATGCTATGAAACGTTAACAGGGTGACGTCGCTAACGTTGAATGTTGTGTTTGGCACTTTCTAGCGGGATGCCGAGGACGACCGGGTGACGGAGTCCGTCGACGTGTTAATGCCGGGTGTGGGCGAAATTGTCGGTGGATCAATGAGGCTTTGGAAAGAAGAGACACTCACCGAGGGATTCAAACGGAAAGGCATCGATCCAGCTCACTATTTCTGGTGCGAAACGAACTCAGTCCATTAGTAGCTTACGGTTCCGCATGTAGCAGTAAACAGATACTCTGATCAACTCCAGCAAATCTGAAACATTTCCAACTATAAAATATCCATTATGTCGGACCATGTCCCACTAAAGCAGGGAAAGCATGTGAAGGCTTGGAAATACGCTGTCACTCACTTTTCGTCTTCGGTTTCCCCCTTCCAGTATTCCGGACTTTTCTAACGCTATATTCCATCTGAAGACCGATCTGTATAATGTAACTCGTATTGGCCACTGTAGGGTTAAAAGGTAGAAGAGGAGCATTGGTTACCGTTCTCGTCATTTATTCTTGTCCGATTTGCAGGTATATCGATCAGCGTCGATACGGAACCTGTCCTCATGGAGGTTTTGGCCTAGGGTTCGAACGATTCCTGACATGGATTCTTGGTAGATACCATATCCGCGACGTAGTTCTCTACCCGCGATTCGTTGGACGCTGCAAACCTTAGTGGGATATGCCTGACCTGTGAGAAGCTGCGTTCGAAACGTGTAGGAAGAAATTAACGAGATTGGCATTGAGACTGGATTTGCAAACAATTTAGTTTGAAGGCCGATCACCCTCACGCATGTTTGAATGGGTGCATGACCCTCCGGTGTTCCTAATAAAATAATATTTATCGGTATAATGCGTGTTTACTTCTTATTTAATTATTACGACACCAATATCACGGACTGAAACGAAAATTTACCCCTACATATAAAGTGTCCTCACATTTCATCGATATCGAACGTTTGCAGTTCGCTCCAATGCTATACGAGAAAACCCATGCACGATGCGCTATTTCCTTAGAATATGAAAGGCGACTCAAGGATTATGTTTCCTCTTCAAACATTTTTAAAATTGCTTTAGTTAAGGAAAGTTTAATGGCAGCTCGATATGCTACGTAAATTATTGTGTATTTTCCTATAGGCTATTTAAAAAAACCGATACTTCTTTCATTTATGGAAGCTTCAGCTTAGAGGTATTTTGTTGTCATTGATTGTTTATTCAGCATGAAGGAGTCTATGGAAGCTCTAAGTTTACATCGGCGAGTTTCTCTTCTTTTCATTTCATCTAATCTAATAGTGAAAAACGCGAGCTAGTTTCCCGAGAGAAATTGATTAAAGAGAGAAAACCTTTCTAATTCGAAATTATCATCCAAATATTATCAAACAAGCGGCAAAAACATTCCAAATTTTTGACAAAACACGGCAAGGGCTTCAGCGGCCAAGAGGTGCCGAATAGCTTTATCCTAGCCATATAACTCGTTTCAGTTGAGGTACGGAATATTGTCTTATATTACAGTTATACAACGCTCTTATGTTTTTGCTTGTTACATAGAGCGATATTGATCAGCGCCGACGTAAAAACGCTATCGCAGAGGTTTCGGTGAAAGAGTTATTCCAGAAGCTATTACGATTATTACAAATGGACGCGCACACAAATTTTTATAGTCAATTTGTTTTTTATTTTTAATTGTTTTATTATTTTCAGATTTATTGCATTCAATTATATTACCGCATCTGGGTCTTCGTTTATTGCCATTTGACCATTACCAGCATTTCGCTTTGCCGACGCTCATCAAATGACATAGACTAATGTCAAGAGAATATATTAGGAAAATGCCCATTATCGTCGTCGCTATAATTATTACAATCATTATTATCTCCACACATATCTATATCCATATTTATATATGTCCCGATTTGAGACTTTTCTTGACGCTCGTTCCACCATGCCCTACAGGCGAGTGCGTATATTTGCGTATCAGTTCATTTAGTACGTATAGATTATTTAGCACGTAATCGTTCATCCTGTCCAAGTTCTCGCTTACCCTACGCTATAGTAACCGCACACTGTAATTACAATTACGTATGCTCGATTAACTGAATTTTTACTTTCATTCGATATCGCGTTGACTGCGCACGTCTTATGACCTTTTTTACACTTTCGTAATGAGCTGATATATTCTCACCTTGTGGTTGTAGTTGCTGGTACAATACCAAAAAAACCTCCCTTTGTCGCGTTCTCGTCTTTGCGTCATGAGGGGGCAGGGTGAGTGTTTCTACAAGGGATGTACTAAGCTACTTTTTTGGTTTGCTATTTTTCTCGTTTCTGTCCTCTTTTACAACTATTGACTTCGCTACTGCCTTCATTATCTGGCTTTCACTTCTCTATCGCTGTCTACTCCCCTCAGTGCATCGAGCGCGTATAGAGAGCATTCGATTTTAGGCCGGCCATTCTGTATCACCGACAATTCAATGTGGATTCCGCTCTCATCCATTTGCGCGCGTTTTCTTCCTTCCTGGTGTTGTCTGGTTGTCGCTGCTGGTCGGTCATGAAACAGGATGTTTCGTTTTTTTCGGCGATCATTTAATTGCTTCTATTAGCTCTCTCCACATTCTACCTATTACTAATGCCAGCATCAGTAGGTTTGTTGAAGAGAACAATATATATATATATAGCCAATAAGTTGTGACTAATTTATCGGCTGGAATCGCTCAAGTTGACGAATTGTATTAGTAATATTGCTGTTACCATCGCCGATGTAGCGATGGTCGGCGACCGAGCAGACGACGTAGGTTGTATAGGGTAATAATACTCGTTATTACATTATCATTGTATAGCCATGTAGAGTGAAAGTCTGTCTCTTGTTCTCTTCTTCCGCTAGAGAGAAGCACGGACGATAATCACTCTACACTCTCTGGTTTGCTCCACCTATTGTCCGCATCACCTCACATAAGAACTTATCGACTGGTAGATGGCGGACGGATTGAGACGCTCATCCGCACCTGATATATTTAGACACCCGAGTGTCTTTTGACACTGAAAGCTTTTACTTCTCACCATACACCTACGCCCTAACGAGAAGAATCTTGGAACAGACTCTGTTGGCGCTACGCGATTGACGCAAAACCACCCTGACGACTGTTGTCGGCTCTAGAATCTCAATCGTGATTGTTTCTTTAGCGCTGTCCCCGCCAATCGGCAAGGTCCACATCAACTGTCCGGCTGATGAGGACTCTGCGCAACAAAACGTTCGTTTCCCCCGCATGATTGGTAGATTGACTTCTGTTTGATAGGTCGTCCTTGTCACTCCTGTCCGAATGGGGTGTTTTGCGCTTTCAGGTCAACTGTCCTCATGAACCGCTTGAGCGTCATATGAAGCAGAAGATCTTCTATCGTACGGTCGGTAGAGATCGAATAATATGACGCTATGCTACGATGCTCTGCAACAGCTGTGAGGCGCAAGGAGCCAACAGGGAAACTGAGTACTACAATGAATTGTGTGGGGTTTGGCCAAAGAACGGATTGTTGAAACGGATGGGGTTGTTGTGGCTGGATCAGTCTCTACCTCAATGGATATCGACATCTTGGCGTCATGGCGTCTGTGTCTCTCCTCCTACAGTGATTATCACTAGGTGATTTTCCCCTTTACTTCCCTGTCTGTCTCCCTCCCACCGCATTCTAGTATATATGTTTATGTACACCACGTATCTCACGGTATGTCGGCGTCTGCTTCTGTTGTTGCTGTTCTTCGGACATTCGTCGTCGTTGTTCACACATCGCCGGCAGTTTGCTACTGACCTTGTCGAGCGTAAGTTTGTTGGCTATGCTATGCGTAGCGATTGTATTGCTCTAATTACGTGTCCCATGAAGAATTCCATCGTCACGCACCTCGTGAAGAGGCTACGTTCAATCCTGCGTTCCGCGTCGGTGAAGTCCCGTCGGGGTGGAGGGAACGGTCCAAACCAGGAAGGAACCACCACAAAGTCGTCGCGTTGACTACGCCGGACAATGGGAACAACGAGCAGCTATAATCACCCTGTGTTGAGCCCAACAACAATGGCGCACCCCCCTCCTACGAAGGGATGCGCACCATTGCCAGACATCTCCGCCGGTGTTTGCCCCGCGTGAGCTACGTGTAAGTTAAATACGACGGAGGGAAGCTGGTCCCCAGCTCACGCTGTGGCGTCATACTCCAACCATCGCTGTGCAGCCGCTGACTACGGATACCCGTTCGGGTGCGGGTGGGGCGCCTGCTTTAGGCCCAGAGTCCATCGGCTCGCCCCACGCCGGCCGAACGAACAGTTGGCAGAGACACACGAGACACACAGGTGCACGATTTGCACGACTCCGTGTTTGCCGTGCACGCACACTCGCTGTGCTTTCCTAACATCGAGTGGACCCTGCGCGACTATGCATAAGTCTTCGGTAGATTGCAACCCGCCTTCGACGAGCGTCCTCGACCCGGCTGGGACGAGGAACACGGAAGGCCGTCAGCGAGAGAGTGCGCCTTTTAACCTATCTGACATCACCTCGAAGCAGGTGGCAGATTTCTAGGACCCTGTCTAGAAGGTCGATGGGGATCGATTAGGTTGAACTCGTGCAGGTGCACCTAATACTGACCATCAGTCGGATGTCTGCACGGAGACTTACTCAGCTCGATTCTCGCCGCACGCCGCCGGCGCTACGCGCTCGTGTGAGTACGCGTGACTAGAGAGAACCAAGGGGGTAGCGTCCAGTTGAAACGAATAGAGGATGGAAGTAAAAGCTGGATAGATCGCGTACGCGTTGTAGGATGCAAGCAGTAGCGATGAGCTTCACCGGATAGGGAGTCGCTCGTTGGTACGCACTTGTCTTCTCCACCTGGCGCTGGATATTGGCGATGCAAGACGAGGCTAAAGAAGCTGGGCTATGACGGGATGCAGAAGACTCATGTGCTCTGCACCTTTGATGGGCAACTTATTCAGCGAATAGTGATGGATCATCTCGGGAATCGACTCAAATGGTTTGCTGAACTGGCCCAACACGAAACGACCGTCGGGCTTGTGGACAATCTTCATATGCATGAACCCGCGAGCGCTCCTGCAACAGGACATGAACGGCGGCAAGAATACGCCCTTCACAGTTAGCTGATATTACAATATCGGCATGAGTAGGCTAGCGTTCATCGTACGGTTAACTGACTACATGTCACCGGTGTATAGCGAATGCGCGTTTCACTCACGTGTCGAAACGATCTGGACTCATGGAGAATGACATTACTTAGTATAATTTAGTGAGGAACGGAAAAGGAGCGCTGATAGTGATGAACTGGTAAAAAATGCGCACGAGGCAATGGTGAGTGTGTGCGTAGAGGAACCTACTTGATAGACAGTGAGTAATCCTGTTTGCTGCTCTCGCTAATACGGACGAGGTAACTGCCCTCTTTCTGGTTTCGGAGCAGACCTTCGGCGTCCACCCGTGAAATCGCTCCATGGTACCATCCCTGACGGGCTAGGCCAAGAGCTGGGTCCACAGCTTCCCCCTGCGGGAGCGGCACAGAACAACCGAAATTGAACGCCATATTACATCGGCTCCGCTTCGGGGACCCATTCAGGTTTAGTGGAAGACTTGGCCGGGACGCAGGAGACCCAGAGTCGGAACCTACAAACGACAGGAGAACGGCAGCTTTGTGATTACATTGCAGTGACTCAACGACAGGCGAAGCTGTTCGTTTCGGCTTCTGTGGCCGTTTAAGGCGGCTGTTAACGAAATCAAGTAGTCACTATAACCGAATATCAGACTTCGCTTCAGAACTACGTGCGTGGCCTGTTTGCCGTGCTCAGCTTCTACACAGCGCTATAATGGCGAACCACTACGCTAAGGCGATAACCTCGCCTCCCGTGACGCGTTAATGCTCTTACTGTTGTTCGATGATAGTAGATCATGCGGCCTCTCAGCAGACTGTTTGCTGCCAGGCCGATGGTGGTCGGAGGATCCGGACGAAATAGAGGAGGCCGACCGATGTGCCGGAACGCGCGGGGCCATCTGAGGTGACGAATCGCCTCCACTCGGGCCACTTCCCCCACCGCTGACGCCAGCCGCTCCGCCGAGACCCGAAACGACGGAGCTCGCTGAGGAGACCGAGCTCACGGACGAGCTGCAGGCCTTTGCTGACCTCTGGGGGGCTGATGGCGGCGCTGGTTGACCACCCTTGGGTAGATCCCATGGTGAATCATAATCCTCCTCAGGACGGTTATCACATGACGGATTCTGTTGCGTCTGTAGCACACAGGTGCGAGTACCGTTACAAGACAGTGAAAAAAAAGACGTAACATTTTAATATGCCTCATACGTGGCCTCTGTATCGTAAACAACGAATTAGAAAACATAATAGACCCTCCCTTTTCCTCTCGATGGCGTTCATGGAATCATCCTTCGGTGAAATGGTGAGTACGCTACTATTGATCGCCCTTTTGCTTATTGTAACTGGAAGATGTCCTCTACACACACCGAAAACATCAGTTTTTTTTTCGTTTTTAGCTCAGGAGCTGACTAGAGCTAGACGATGAGGTAACGGCGATGCTGTTGTGTTTACCTTGTTCTCTTTCGCGTCACACGAAGGCAGAGGGAATGGCTGTCTTGAGCTTTTTCTAGGCGGGGTTTTATTATTGCTGGGGTCGACCGGGGGAAGATTCTGGTAGGTGGTACCCTGCCGCGGGTGTCGCGGGGCTGGTACGGGAGGGCCTGCCAGAGCCGTTAAACCTGCACCCTGGAACTGGTTACCCGACAAAAACCGATATTCTCCGTTAGTGCATTACGCTACTACGGCCCAAGGGTATGATGAACTAGGCAATCATTTGTTCCGAACTAAAGACGTCAAAATACGGCCAAAGGTTCCCTAAACTCCACTTCCCCCATTTTCGAACAGGCTAAAATCCTCGATTACTAAGGCGGTCGTTCATACCTGCTGTAACGGGGGTATAGCGGCTGTTGACTGCGGCTGTTGTTGGCGAGCAAGATGCGCTGAGCCGGGGGGTGTCAGCTGTTGGTGCGTCGAAGGATCCTGTCCATTTCCCCGGCACGGATGAAGCTTTCTCTGAGCGTGAGGTATGCCCGGGGGTAAATCTGTCCTCCGACCGCCGATTCCACTGCCATGACTCGCACTCGTTGAGTTCGCTCGTCGAACGTGAGGAGGCCGTGGGGGAGCACTAGCAGCGACACCGCGGCCAGACGCAAGCTCACCGCCATTTCGGGCGTTCGCAGCCGCTGCGGCGAACTTTGCTGATGATGCTATTGCCGGCGGGTCGATAAAATAGCGAAATATGTGAAACCGTTCCGTCGGTGGAAACCGAAAAGCAAACACAATGGATAAGGCCATGTTAGTCTGTAGTTTGTGCGTGATTAGGTTCGTCTCTGTCGCGTAAATTCGTGTACATATGGTTCAAACGGTGGCGAAATTCGGTAATCACTTTTAACAAGCTATAGCCACTGCTACGAACATCCATATTGTCTTCACGATATTAAACTATAATTATTTTTAAAATTAATAGAAATATAACTAGTAGCTATAGCCGCAGTCATCATTTGACTCCAACGTCGATCAAGAAGTTTGCCGAACGAACGCGCCACCGTTAAAAGCCGCTAACAGGAGACTCACGAACAAAAGCACGGGAAACGTACCTCTACACAAGAGCACAATCGATGCGGATACTGAACGGTATGGAACACTACCTAGTCAACACTATCTATACCTAGTCAATAACCTAACTGGCGAAGAGGCCAGCAAAAGGGTCTAGGTGGTACCCTTCGACCAATCGCGCACTTTCCATGGCACTGCCGTAACACTGCTGCCTCATGAGTTCACTTTTCAGAGGTGCTCAGCGAGATTTTTAAGTAGGTGGCTGCCATCATATATTTGTCATTTGGCCTCTGTGAGGTTGGTAGCCCACCCTAAACGTAGGCACGTATCGATGACGATTCGTTGCGCATCGCTGGGAAACAGTCCGTACCAAAAAGAACATGAACTTCAGCAATGAGAAAATAGATTTTTTTTTGTTAGCTGTCATGACCACTAGCATGAACAGATCGTTGGGTAATTGTCCCCTGCCGTGTGGAACGATTAACCGTTGATTCTTCAAAGGGTTTGAGTACAGGATGTTTGGTGTTGGCATACTAGAGTTGCATTTGCGCCTTGCACCTTGACCGACGAATCTTGATCATCGCGAAGAACCGAAAAAGGCCGCTACGAAAAAGGGACAAAGGATTACTGCTGTTGGGGCGCCATGCATCAGCTGCTTGAAAAGTTACTAGAACCGCAAAAGGCAGGAAAACAACTAAACCGAGGTTCTTACCGAGGTTCATTGAGGCGTAAGGCGTGGAGTACATATCCTCAAGGCAACCGTCGCTACCTGCGTGAGCGCGCGAATTCTTCAGATCGGCAATGAGGTCCACTGGGTCCTGGTACTCGTCACACAAAGTCACCTTAAATCGGAACAGGAGAAAAAAGGTAAGGCTTGAATTTCGGTTCCATACACCTGACTCAAAAGTAAGATGAGCAGTCACTAACGACTCGGTACTGTCATTTTACAATGAAACGAAGCTGAGTAATTCTAGAAAACACAACCGCAGTCATCATCACAAGACGCCGTCTGCTAACGGATTAAAGGGGCACTATTTGTCATGATTACCTAACAAAACCTCAAATACACTTTCATCTAAATGCAGCTAAGTGCAGCACAATCCTTGGCGAACAGACAGCGAGAGAATTATCTACGATAAGAAATCTACCCTTAATACCTACGTGAACCAAACAAAACTAACAGCAGCTTAGCGGCTGATTGATAGCGACTCATGCCAATGAATCCAGGCACATTATGCAAAATTATGAATTCTTGAAGTCACGGGGAAAACAACCGATAAGCATCGTCTTCCTATTTACAATTTGAAATACTTTTACTAGCGGGTAAATCCTCTCCTGATCGCACAATTGCGTCCAGGGTCTCTCACTCGAGCTCTACAATGCTGCTGACCTCTTTTTGCCTGCCTGTCCTGCCAAAGCTAGTTGATGAAGCTGACATTGTCACACGTTTCCGAGACGCTTTAGCACCGTATAATCACAATAAACCTACACGCGCGACTTCTCACTACCATCCGTACTCGACACCTGACAAAAATCTCCACGAAATCTTTGTTGCAACCCCAAGTGTTCCTTCACTGCTTTATATTTTCAACATTCACTCGCGCCCAACGATCGCATATGCATGTACGTATCTCATACGCAGAAATCTAACTCTATCCTAACATATCTGGCAAACAGGGCCGAGATATGCGACGTCTTCTTCGCATAAATGCCGTCGTATCTTTTTTGCACCGCCTGTCTCCATACCTGTAGGTCATCTTGACTGTGCTGAACCCGACCACCATCCCCGTGGACGCTGGCTCCTCCGCACGCCCGGCCAATGTTGGCCAGGTTACTTTCACTGTTACATCGCGCCGGCTGCTGCGTGAACGCCCCTGCGAAACGAAAAAATGCATCTCAGTAAGTGAACGTTACTATTACGTGTCGAATCCGAGAGGGCAATGTAGTTACTGCTATCGAGTCACAAAATGATGTCGTTTAGGCTCGTCACGACCACCTCGTAGGTTGGGGCTATTTCCTGTGCATGACAAGAATTACCGATTGATGGACAAGGCTTCGTAATAAGAACAAATTTGATAGGCTCACGAACTCAATGATTCGACGTAAACATCAGCGACAAAAGCGTTTTTACACACAACGTTTCCCAGCTACTCGATGATTTCACCGTCGCGCCCATGTAGATAGTCTGCCCTGGTTTCACACCGACCCCCACAAAATAGCAGGACCACGCCATAAGAGCGTCGAAGTGATGCATTTTCTAGTTAGAATTGATCTATGCTAGCGCCTTATAGGCGCTACGGGCGACGAGACATCGACAAGAGGTATGGCCTCATATGGCCTCATGTGGCCTGCCCACATGTCAATCACTAGCCCAGCTGTTGGTTACGCATTTGACTCGATTCCACTCCCTAATCACTTCCCCCGCTATTGTGTTCCATCTTTGTCTAATTCCCTGTACGGTGACATGTCTAGCTAACGCACCAGCTTGCTCTTGTTTCTACCTAAATGCCTGCACATGTTCACGAGGCCATTCGACTCTCTCGCTTTCTCTCTCTCGCAGTCTCTATCGATCTCTCGTTCTCTACATTTATACATACAAATATTTCGCATCTCTTTCGTGTTGTGCGCGCGTCGAAATTCCAGGTATATCTCCTTCGTCTTGGTTGAGACAAAGACCGCCCCAAATTGCCAGTTCGTCTCGCCCTCCAGGCAGGTCTCGACCGAATGAATACTTTTTCTTACTTCTGGTTCTCTCGCTTTCTCTCTCTCTCTCTTTGTCTCTCCTTTCTCTCGCGGTCTCTCTCTATCTAAGGCTAGAAAGCTGCTACATTGCGGCCTCCCGTCTGTCGATATCTGTCACAAGTTACACCCGAACTGCGCACCTTCCTCTGCAGTGACAAGCAACAAAAGAGCCCCAACACCACTCCAACAAGCACCGACATCCGCTTGTGATACAGCGTTTTTACGACGGCATGACCTGCGCAACCTGGACTCAAGACCTTCGTTTTTCGACGCTTAAGGCGAAATATCGACGCAACGTCTTCCCATCCAATAACGCCTTAAATTATGGAAATGGCGCATTTGTTATTGAAGCAACTGACTTCAAACGGACTTGAGGTCCAGTTAGCGAAGGATTGCATGAGCGCTACGCCCCCGTTACGCCGCAAAAACGCCTGCCACCGAAGTCAACCGAGGACCAGAATACGCAATCATCATATAAAATTCAGTTAAAACAACTTCGCGATTTTCATCCGTTGAGGGCAGGGCCAATAAAGCGATTCGATGCGGGTCACGGCGCGCGTTTCGTGTCGTCCTGCTCGTCGTGTGGTTTCTTCTTTCGGTAAAAAAAAAAACGGACACGCATTGCTCGAGGTTTCGGCGCGCGCCGAAACACGAACCGTACAGGCTTAACGCGCGAGATTCGGCCAATCCAGAGAGAATTCCAGCGACTGGTTTATGTCTCATCGGTATCCAACGCCAAGATGGGGTGGGCCCGTTGTCCCAGTTGGCCGATAAGATAACAGGACAGATAGAGAAGCCTTCTTTCCAGACGAAACTGGACACTCGATAGGAAACAGGAGAGGGAGAATTCGTCGAATCCGGTCGACAGCGCTAACTAGATTGGCCACCCACCCGACTAATAATGTTACGACTTAGAAGGTGGCTTTATGAACATCGATTTTTATTGTCCAGCGAGTTCGTCGCAGTAATCCCGAGGGTTCCGCTGCGTCTTTACCGCACAAAACCCAAGACGAAATTGTCTTAAGGCAGGGCCTTAATATTCTCGAACGCTTGGTGCGTAATTAATTAAGTAATTAACAACGAAGCAGATCACTATTCCATACAAAGTCCAAAGCACGTACAAGGAGACACACACACACACACACACAAGGAACAAACATCAGAGGGAACGGACGCTCATGGGTCAGCTGGAAGCATTTACTGGTGGCCGGTCGACATCGAGAAATATACGTGGAGATCAACATTACTTAAGTAAACTTAAGAGTTTCAAGTAAAAGTTATATTCATACCCACTGTCATGGTATTATTGACCGCGCAGCAGAGCGGAGGCGAAATCGTGACATTAACATTACAGCGGTAGCTTACTTCTAAAGTTTGGAAATGCTTTCCAAGGAACAGCTACATTGTTGTTGTGGCCGTCGAGTTTGATTGTTGCTGCCGTCGAGGCTACTATTATTATTGTTGTCATTTGTTGTCATAGATGAAAAAGGGAACCGTCGCCGACTCAGTATGCTCCTCCCTCTACGATTATGGTCGCCGCTGCTGCTGTTGTAGCTGCTATTTTCTATCAACATCGACGTCATCGTTGTTGTTGACTTGCTTTTCATCGTTCGCCGGTTTGCGGCGGCCGGTGGACCCCTACTACGGGTGGCAACGGATAGCATCGTCATTGTTCTACTCGGGTGTCATTTCCTCCAGCTTGGCATCACCGACCACATCGTATATTTGATGATTTTCAACCTTATCTATGCTGCTTTATCCTTTTGTCTTTTTGTGGCCATCTCATCAAGAGTTCCTCGTTTATGGATACTTTGGGTTATGTTCGCAACAGTCCCGAATGAATTGTGACCACAGCGGGTACTTGCTAGATCGGCACCCCTGCTGCCCTATATTCTCCCAATAAACCAGAATATATCAGTATTGCGCCAGGCGCCATTGGATGTAGGTTTCCACATTGGCCCTAAAGCAATTCACGGTACGTTTTCTGGGTCCTCGACAAAAAGACGGAATTGTCCATCACATTGCCGCGCAGAACGCGGAAATTCGAACGATGAAATTTAATTGATCATCGTCGGCAGCTCTTGCGTGTCGCTGCCTCACGTTCGTTAATA
Source organism: Tropilaelaps mercedesae (assembly GCA_002081605.1). Lineage (NCBI taxonomy): Eukaryota > Metazoa > Arthropoda > Arachnida > Mesostigmata > Laelapidae > Tropilaelaps > Tropilaelaps mercedesae. The sequence continues at coordinate 31,717 of MNPL01010216.1, forward strand.
TCTCCGTCAGATAAATCATAGAGGCATGCACAGCCCCTTTTTACAAGCAACGGTGCTTTCAAAAAACAGCCCCTTAACAGTTATTTTTTTTTAGTCGAATGTGCTCCTGAACGGCCCGTCAAGATAGACTAAACCGCCTTTCTCCTCCTTGTTCCTGCGAATCTTCAGCGTTATTTCGATTATGCCGTCAGCTGCCACGCCACAAGTGACCGTGCAGGTGTCGCACATTGATATTATCCGGCCGGGTAAAATTAACCTCAGAAATCAACCACATAAACATATTAACAGACCTTCCCTATCAGGTGTGGCACCGCATGAAGAGACGGCCGCTCGGGCGAAATTTCTGCGCACTCCTTCTTTGCTTCCCCGTTCAAACTTCTAGGGCGCACGCGTCCGATATCTTCAGTCGAAAGTCTTCCACCGAGTGCTTCGTCGCTGTGTGTATAACCGTTTTGGGATCCTGTCTGACAAATAATTCGTGCACACATGCCACTGTATCGATCACCAGCCAGTAAATGCCCCCCTCCCCATCCGTCCTCTCGAAATCGCATCGATCGTGGTCGTCGGTATCGTCCTGCGGCGCGTCTGAGCGTTTGTGCTTCTCGTTTACACGACGAGCACATCCTGTTAACATGGCCGGTTACATCGGTAGCGCGCGGACAGCAACGCCGTAATGCCAATTCTAGGTAGCGGCCCATCGAACGTCGCTACGGCGATACCCCGAAGGAGGCCAAGGGAGGAGGCAGAAGTACGCACGAACGTCGAGTGCGGACGAGGCTAACGCGAGCCTTCGCCGTTCAGCTCAGACAGAAGCAGAAACACCTCTGCTAGCAGCTATAACGTTAGAAACAATTCATTGAACAAGAAAGAAGACAAGCGAATTTGTGTCTCTTGCGCTTCTCGAGGTTATGTGGTGTACCGAACACGCAGGCGTAACAACGAGACATTGCGTGTCTACATCGCCTAACGGACAGATGTCCAACTCAAGCAGTCCCCTTTCGGTTTAGGCGACTCATCCGTCCTACAATGTTCCCAGTGTCTCGTGCAGTTGCGGGGCGCTACGTGCGCTTGCGTCGGCCGATGATTTCGCGCACGGGTTCTCCTCTAGTCTCGAGACCCGAACCCCGTCGGACGTGCTTTAGCATCGTAGAGTTGAAGGACCTTGCTTTGTTCCAGTCGCCGGAAGGCGCGGAAGCGTGAAGAGAAAAACGAAGACAGTCATTATTTTCTCTCTATCTCTCTATCTCTCTATCTCTCTCTCTATCTCTCTCTCGCTCTCTTGTTTATGTCCTTTTGTGTTTTGGCGTTCGCCGTTCGGTGTCATGTGCACGAGCGTGCCACCCCACCCCTGTGCCCTGTTATCATCCTCTGGTGGCGCGAATCCGCTCGGAGACGGAACTCGTATCTCGGACGCAGCAACCGCCACATCGACGCTGGACGATCTGATGATGACTCCGCAGTTTTTGTGCCAATTCTCGGATCGGTCCGCTCGGGGACTCCTGTCACGCAGGTGACAATGAGAAGACGAACATGCGGCCAGACGCCATGTGGCTGGCGTCTGGCCGTAGGACGAGTCGCGACACAGCCGAAGAGAACGAACGAGTACGAAGAAAAGTTAGAGAGAGAACGAAGGGAGGGAGGGAAGGGAAGGCTCAAATTCCACAAACCCGCCGCCGCCGCCTCTTCAAATCGAACAGATCGAAGTACCACTTTGGTGGCTATATACGAGCGTGGCAGACGGCTACTATGCGGACCTCTTTGCTCGACGCGCCGCATTCGCTGCAGGCCTGTCCATAGTCCTGCTATCATCCTACCGCTCAACTCAGCTCCAGTTCAGCCTAACGACGCTAGCGCAGACTGCTGCGATTTTGACGACGTCTATGTCTGGGCGCGCCACACTCGAGGTTGTGCATGCGCCATGTGTTTCGGTCACGAGGCAAACAAACAGCAGAAGGGACGCGTGGGGCTGGCACCACCGGTCACGTGTTGTCCCCCACAGCAGCGAGACGGCTCGAGAGCCGACTATATATATATATATATATATATATATATAT
>MNPL01010219.1:9339-40537 GCA_002081605.1 Tropilaelaps mercedesae
GACTACACGTGACCCAACGCGACCCAACGCGACCCAACGCGACCCGATGATGACTATCGCAGAGCTCAATCTCTTTCGAAGGACACAGCCAAGCCTTTGTCGCGGAGGAGTAGCTTTCCATATATATATATATGTGTGTGTGTGTGTGTGTGTGTGTGTGTGTGTGTGTGTGTCTAGCGTGACTTTCGACAAGCTAGACTGCGGGAACGTCCTTTCAGACAGCGCAGATCGCCATGAAGACGTCTGCGTGAAGCGACGTCTTGTACGCTCAAAGGCGGGGAGCGAATCGACTCGCAGAGTCCTTCCCCGCGCATGCAAACACGACATCGAAAGCTGAAAGGGAGACCAAATCTGCATTTTACATCGCAGTGACAGCGACTGGGCACCCGACCTCTGCTATGCAGCTGTTCTCGCAGCAGAGGCTAGCCCAGATGGGCTCCTAGCGCTGACCTGGACAGTCTCTTGCGTGTCCTTCACCATTGAACGATCCGCTCCGAGGTGAAGAGATCGTGAGGCCCCTCCCACTCCGGTCAGTGAAGCCGCCCACCCCGCTAGCGAACTGCCGGTGGAGAATTTCACCGCTTGTCGTCGCGCATTCACATAGAAACGATGGAAAACTCACCCCCGCGCCCCCGTCCTCCTTCTCCTCTCCTCGTTCCCCCCTCGTTGTTAGCAGTCATGGGAAGGTTTCTCAGACGAAGCTCCCACCATTCATGCGGCTGTACCCCCCCCGACGACCCACCCGTCGATGGGGCTCGTCCACGCATCGATCACTCGGACGAAGGGGGACCATGGCATATTATTATGCTTGTTATGCAGAAAGGACATATACATTTGCACAGGACATCTCATTCGGCTGTTTGAGCACTGGCGATGTTGACAATCGAGTGAATTTACCCCAGTCGGAGAGTCACACGAGGTTCGTAGCCGCTTGAGGTTTATTGAACGAACTCGTAGAGTAACCCCTCGGTGAGGCCACTACGGTCGGCCACGCGCGAGCTCCGTGGCAAAGGCAAACACTATTAGGAACAGAATTCATAGATGCTTTTAGAAGAGGAATAACAACAATCATCATCATGATTATTATTATTTGTCACTGCTCTTGCCAGTGACTATTCGACAATTTCGACATCGACAGTCGAAACGATCGTGGCGATGTCACGATCGTTTCGCACTGCACTGCCGTCTCGAACGGTGAACTCTGTCGAACAGGCAAATCCCTGCACGTACAAGATGTCGACAAAGCACACAAATAATCAAGAATAGGTTTCTAAATAGGTAGCACCGTCCGTCCGGCATGAGAGGACATTTTTCCCACGTGCGCTCATGGCTCAGCATAGCCATAACGTTCTGCCCGTCGACGAAGAATACCAAACCCATATTTATGTGGCATTCTCGTAAAAATGATCACTAGCCGAGCATAGGCTCAAGGCATCTCCGTGCGGTGCAGTCCTGCACATAGACTACAAAAATGTACGCACTTAACCGAACCCTGTCAACATCTCTTGGCTAACTGGCCATAGACGAGGCGTCTGGATTAGACGCAGGTGCTCGTTGTACGGCAGCTGCATCGTTGAAGCGGACATGTGGCCCCCCGACGCGTCTTCATCATGATCCCTCAAGCGACGTCGCTCGGCGGCGTCGGTACGCGAACACAGCGGCCCCCTTTAGTTGGCCCCCTGCTAAATCTTGTCCTGTTGATAGGACATTGTTCGGAAGAAGCCTCGTACACTCTGTGTCAGTTATCGACTGTGGCCTCTTCGCAAGGGACTTCGCCCGCTAGGCCGTGGCGAGATCGTCCTTCGCATGCAGACCCCGTAGCTAAGCTCCGTTGAGTGGCTTCTACTTCGCCTGGTGCGGAGACTCTGTTTAGGACACTGGCCTGATGGAACCGATCTGTGTCGGACGCGAAAACCTTTCGTTGTGCGACGGCCTGGCCTGTGCGCACTGTGAAGCGATGATGGGAAAGTTGATGATGAAACGGTCGCGCCGTTGGAAGAGCAGAGACGCAGAACGGGAGGCTGTTGCTGAGGCGTTGCCGAGACGTTGCTGCACAGGGTTCAGGCGGTACAGCTGCGAAGTGCCGAAGACTGTGGACGACATGCCCAAGCTGCAGGGGAGCTTCGCCGGGGCCAGATAAGTGTAAAGAGCGGGGACGCGTCGTCCCGAACAGAGTTCTCGCGCTAAGTGACATCTTCGGCGGCCGTGCCTAGCGTTTAGTCGTTTTCCAGTCTTCCAGTCGAGCTGTAGATCGTCTACTTTCGCGAAGCACCAGTGACATCTGGTTCGTCTCGATTGGACACGGGAGAGCCGCGCCGTGTGTTGCTGTCCATTTCCTCAACTGGGAGAATTCCTTCAGTTGTGAGTTTCAAGCTGGTTCCCATATACGACGGCGGGGCGACGTCGCGGCGTCACCTGCTCTTGAGGCGATTCGCTTTGCAGATGAACCACATGGGAACATGCCTATACGCGAACGCAATCTATGCGCATCATCTATGTCCGCTTCCGGCAAGAAATATGTTGGCAAAGTCAGGCCTGACCATCGACAACTGCTCGAAGACCTGAATGTGGACGCGAGCACTTTGCTCGACAACGTCGATCCTTCGTCGTACCGCTGAAGGTCACAGCATCTTGCCCGAACGCCGTTCGCATACGCAAATCAAAATATTCGAAACCCCTCGATTCTCACGCCGCATGCACAGACATGTAGACCCGCTCGACTACAAACGTCTACTGTCGCCTACTGGCCGCCCGCGTGGCCTAATGTTCGAATCCGATTCTCCCTTAGGGTACGCCGTTGTCTTCTTGTCGATTTGTGCCAACACGCTGTTTTCCCACTAATATTGCCTTTGCTCCCGCCATTTTTAGTTGCTGTTGCCAAGGGCACTGTGGTAATAATCCTCACCGCTTCGCTGTCCCATGAAATGAAAGGCCCTTTTTCTACTCGGATATCTTCGCGTAGTCTCTAACCAGTCACACTCCGGGTTCGTCGTTCTGGCGGACACCGAAGCAAAGCTCAGAGCCGAAAGCGCGGCGGCGAGTCTGGTCCGGAGAAATCTACATGTAGGCTGCTCTGGAGTGGCTGTGGCGGCACCCCGCATGTGGTGCACGCTCAGCCGATGCAGCGAGATCCGTCGCGTCTCCGAGCCGTTGTTTGGTGTCGGGCGCGCTGTCACGGCACGCGCCAACATGCGACTCGGCCACGAGCTCGGAGTACCGGCCGGTCCCGTCGGATACGAGCGGTGCTCCGTGGAGTGCAGAGACAGACGGTTGGTCTATCCGACGATGCAGCGCGCCCGCCCGCCAGCCAGCCCATCATGATGGGTCGGACCGGCCGCGGGTTCGGGTCTGATCAGCCAACCAGCCAGCCACGACTGTGTCAGACGGCCGCCGTCTATATAGGTAATGTGCTGAGTCGCTCTATAGCGACGGGGCCATCTGGCGAACTGGTAGCGTTAGTCAGACGCTGTCGCTATGGTGTCGTGTGGGTTTGTGGATGTCGGATGGGACGTCCGCAGTGCAGACAAGGGTCGAGTGCAACCCAGGCAACCGAGACAAAGCTCAGAGAGCCAGCTTGGCAGAGGCGTATGCGTAGTAGCGAGACGGCGCGAAGGATGAATTACGGATAAGTTGGGACAAATAAATTAATTCGCGCCAGACACGAGAGCTGGCGAGCTAGCCCAGCTCCAAGTGCGAATATACAAGGCGCTGCTATATTAAGGGAACCGTCCGGCAACGAAACTGTACGACGAGCAACAACGGCCAGCCTGGGGCAGGCTGCTGAATGTGTGTATCGGAAAATACGACACGTCGTAAATAGAGCAGCTTCATGAGGACCTAACATCGCTGTAGAAATGCAGCTGCCGAGCACACGAACGGCCAACGTTCGGCCGACGTCAAAATTCCATCTAGATCATGTCATATTTATCGTACTCACCAAATCGGTTGGGTTTTTTACGTTAGGACGAACAACTGACGGAGAAAACTAAGGTAACAAACAATGACCAGTGATGGTAGCACACTTAGATCTAACTCATGACGACAATCGAAAATTGGATGTCACCCGTTCTCCAATCGGGCCGTTTCTATCTTCACGGTAGCTCGGCCACACCCGTGCATAATGTGAAGTGTCTGACTCTCGGTTCAGCTGTACGCTTATATTGTTCGCCCTATATCGACCCGGTTGGTAATGGACCCTTCAAGGAGACCATCATGTTTCCCCTTCCCGCCATGTTCTACCATGTGTGGTTGATGGCTTTTTTTTTGTTAACATCCGACGTTTCTTCGACCGTCGCACGTAATGGCGCCCTTCTACGTTCGTCGTCTCGTATCGATTAGGGCAGATCAGAGCGTTGTTTCACGTTGTCTACGCAATTTGCCCGTACTTATCGCCCGACCTCAACTGGCTGACCTCTACCGCGCTGGGAAAGTTCTTTGGGTCTTTTTAGCACACGAAAACTTCAACGGTATACGGTGCTTAATCTTGAACGAGAACAATTTCGCCTATACCAGGTTACGATTAAAAAAAAAAATAATAACACATCTACTACGCTCCCTTTAAAAACCAAAGACGTACGTCACGTTATTTCGGTCCTGCAAATATGATATCGCCCTTGCCGTTATATTTTCTAGAACGACGATGTCATCCTGGATTTCGTCGCCATGATCGCCACGCACAGTCCTTCCAACTGACCAGCTTTTCTTCCTTCTACCAGCAATACTTGCCTCAGAGTGTTTCCCTTATCTTCATCACTACGCGCGAATATCGAAGCGCTGAGCGCTGCCCCTAGTGCGGCGCGACCCAATCGTATCGGACTGCCTGCCGCGAATCGGTCGGCACTCTAATGGAGTTTGCATGTAAAGCTTCCAGTGGGAGCAGATTGGCAACTAATCCTCACAGTCTGTCCTTCTGCTCTTCTATTTAGCATGTCCAGTCGATTTCAAAATAGTTGTCGCAGCGTTCTTGTACGCGCGTACACCTGCTGCTGTTTAACGCGGTCTCCCTGACTCATGCCACTTGAAGTGTCATGCCGCTGTAAGCTCGAAACGCACTTTTACATCTGTCGTGGCACTAACTGGTTACAAGCGTACAGCCTAATTGAAGTCCGTCTCAATCCCTGTGTCCTAACGGCTTTTCTAAGGACCTATACGCTCCTCCGACCCACAATTCCATGCCTCTCGAAAAGTTAAGTTTGCACGTCCTAAAAGCATGAAGAGCGTTTTAACTAACAAACCTTTTTTCAACTTCTCGCTGACTCCGATCGCAACCGGCCGCGCAGACAAATCTTCTTATATTGATGTCGCCGGCAAGTTATCCATAGGTCCACTGTTGCGCTGTTTCGAAATTCGGCCCTTGAGATCCAGAAGTTCGACACGGAACAAATAGTCCAATAGGCCAAGTCTCCTCCTTACGGCGCACTCCTAAACACTCTAATACTTCTTGTGTGCCGGCCGGTTCCGGCTGAGTTTCTCGCTTCTTTTTACTGTGACGCGTCAGATTCCACACATTTGAGTTATTCTCGAACAAGGTGGCTTTTCCATAAACATGTAACGGTCAGTGTTCACTTGTTCACTTGTTCACTTTAATTTTTCTCCTCATGGTTGCATTGCCAGCCCGTTTCGATACGCTCAGGTAGATCTCAACGCGTGGCTTCGGCGCACAATTTTGTTTACAGTCTTCTACTAAAGCACGGAGAAGTCAATGCTGAGAACGACGATAGACCCCCACCGCACACCGGGACGCACTCCGGGGCCGCCCTGTCTGATTGTTGAAAAAAACTGTGCGTTGCCTCCTACCGGAACGGATCACATCGTTCACATCTTTCGTCACACAAACAGTGGGGGCAAAAATGCGACCGGATGGATCTACGAGCTCTGATCGTACGCTGGCGAACTCGGTCAAATGGTTCAGGCACAGTTACTACAGCTCCGCGCAGATGACAACAAACCGATACTTCACGAAGCGACTGCGTCCAAACTGTGTGCGTTCGCCGTTCGACTAGGCCCGCGGTTGTCGTTGTCGGATTTCGGCAGACCAGAGCTCAGTGGTGCTCCGTCCGAACGAGTGGCAGAGCGAGAATGGTGCGACGCCATCGGGAGAGGGTCGTGGGCCTGGGCGAGGAGGCGCTGGGCCTCTGTACCAGTTTACCGAGGAGAAGTTCAGCCGTTGTAGGTAGTGTGGCTGGATGACGCAGATCTGCCGGTACATCGTCGTATAGGTGAAGCAACTTCGAGCAGAAGGCGAGCTAGGCGGGTGAAGTGAAGTTGAGTATCATCGATAGGAGAATGCAGGAAGGGTAGGATGGCTATAACAGCGTTAGGGAAAACCAGGACGACGGTATTCTCAATCGTATCGAAGTACACTTGACTGATTTGTGCTACAATAGAACGCGCTGTTGTAATTTCACAGCTAGCACATTTAGTAGGGAACACATTTCTTGGGGAAAACGTTGAGATGTGTAGAGAACGCCGCGGATTCACCGTGGTCCAAGAGTAACACTGTGGGAGATCATAAGTTTGCACGGACCGGGTCGAGCGAAATATCCACCGGCTTCCGGAGTGCAAGTAGATCGTTTCGCCTGGACAAGCAACAATTCTGCGTTCGAACGTTTGTCAAGAAGAATAAGACCGGAGTGGCTCAGTTCTCACCGACGACAACGTGCGTCAGAAACGATGGACAACTAGTCTAGTAGTTTAGTAGATTCCAAGCACTAAACTGATATGCCAGATGATGGATATATTTGAAGGGGGTCGGACCAAAATGTGCCCTGAATATATCGGCGAGAACCTCTTCGAGGAGACAGTCCCTCTAGTTAGTGAGTACTCACGATTTTCTTCGAAAGTATTTACGAAGGATCAACGTATAGGTAAAGGTAGAATTGCCGAAACAATTTGGTTTCGTCATTACTCTCTACATTTCAACTTTTCGCACTTGCGTTCTAACGAGTAACACTCATCCACGTGTTTGCAAGTCAATTGAGAATAAGTATAAATTTATTGAAACACACGCTCATGTTCAAGGTGTTTGTGCAGCAGCACAGCATACACGACTAAGCTGTTCGATGTCGTGTAAGTTAATCGCATAGAGGGTAATATGTTTGCCACAATGGCGGATATGAATTACTGTTGTCATCTAATGATTATAAACGTATATGATAGGACGACATCTGTGTATTATTTTATGTGCTTGAATAATAGCGGACCCAAATAAGCTCAAGTAAAAGTTCGTAGAAATTCCTGTGCTAAAAATAAAAATTCTCGTGTTTACGCTACTGTGACACCACTAGCAGCCATACAGCTTTTTGGAAGTTAGCTTAGATAATAGTGTTGCTATAATGATGGAATTTACTAAGTTATTTCCATTTAATTGTGTGATAGTGCCGTTTACCCCTCTCAGTTGCCTGCATGGACTGAATAGACCTACGAAGTTTAGGTGTTAAAAATGCTGGGCCCATGAAAAATAGCCGCATTTTATACATTGATATTTTCTTCATTTTAGCTTTGTAGAGAGTAGTTTCTGACAGATCCCAGAAAGTTTCGAAACCGCCTGTACCGAAGCCAGTGTGAAAGTCAGTACCTTTAGAGCTAATTCCGCTAACTAGCGCTATTTGATTTAGACAGCTAACAATAGAGAGAAGTTCATTCCTAAAGCAATATAAATGTCGAAGCGTAACCAGGACGTTGAGAGAGGGATTACAAAAGAATCGGTTGTTGTGGTAGAGAAGGTCGTTTGCACGGTTCCACTGTTTTGATCCGTAAGTTGGATCTTAAAACTATTTTATTTAGAAAAATTCTAAGAAGCGAGCACTAGCTACGCAAAACTAATGTGCCAAAGGAAGCTTTTTCACTTTAGGAACTCTAAAACAATTATGGAAATGTATTCTCAGTCGTGTATTGAAAAGCAGTGCAGTAGTAGATGTCAACTCATGGTGTCAAATTGAAAAATATATCAATGAATTTGAGGTGAAATGACAAAAAATCCAGTATGATACCCGCAAAGTGACATTCTCTGCAACAAGGAAGACACCTGTGAAAAAGATCATCCTTGTAGAAATCCTTGAGCTGCTAATTCTGGTGTGTTCAAGCTTCTGTAGAACGAAGTAACCCTGTTGCAATACATTTTTCCTTGATTAAAATAAGATGTGCGACCTTAATGAGTAAATGGCAACCTACATAGACGCAAAAATGACAATTATGATTCATTTCATTTTTGGCCAAGATCTTGTCTGATATTTCCTTTCCTATTAAGCTAATTTCTCAAAATGCGAGAGCGCCGCAACTGTGACGCAGATAAAGTATTCATTTTTTTTTGGAGATCATATTTAAAAATGAGAGCTAACCACTCAGTCTTAAAATAATGTTTTCACAAGAGGCAAGTGGACTATATGTAACGCTCGATAAAGTTTCTTATACGTAGATATATTCCAACGGAAAAGCCAATATCAGCTTAAGCTGAATTTGTATCAAATGAACGATATACAATTAGTTCGTTACAATAGACAGCTAAAGTTATTTATTCACTCATATATATATATATATATATATATTTGTTTGTTCACAGTAATTATACGATAGCAACAATGGAACAATTGCCAAATACTCTCACCAGTATTGACCAAGCTGGTATAGCACGCAGGGGCATTATACTGCCGGTTGATATATCTCCATTTGGTGTTTATGTATGTCAACTTAGCGAAAATCATTATCAGCACAAGTTTCCACAGCTATGCCGGGATACGCCAATACCCACTCTTACTCATTGCTAACGACAGTGCGTCAGAAAATACGACGCACTCTTTTGAAGCATTTGAAATGTTGGGGTCAGATATCCTTACCTTAAAAGTTTTCCGTAGTGCGACAATGCCTTTCACATCAATATGTTCTTTCTCTTAAAATGGACGCCCCAAGAGGGCTCTTCTACTTCTACGTGGTGACGTAACATGTTTTTTACAAGGTACCCCACCATCTTCGGACGTCGCGAAAAGAGTAACGTATACTATAGCTGCCGCGAACCTGAATATTCGACACGTTTGCGACATGTGCGCTAGCATCGTAAATGAACATATATGCACAAATATAATAGGGTAACAACTACCAAGACTCCCGACCTCTATTTCGCATTATGTGTGTATGTTATTAAATAGTTAAGTACAAGTCATGTCTGTTTATTTAGTAAAGTCGGTTAATTCACTCGAGGAACACTTTGTATAGCAACGGGTCAATACGGTGGAAAATTATAGGCTAGGAAAATCTAAATATGTCCCATTTACAGAGAGGGGACGAGCAAGGGTTTATATACCTTAAATATAATACCCATTCTTGTAGTCAAGTAGTATTACTAGTATAATGCAATAATTACTCTCAAATACTATAACACATATGAGCAATAACGATTGGGTTAGAATTTAACCCTAAACGTGTCCTCTATTCCACCTGCGTCTCCAGCATCTCAAACATGTCACGATCGCCTAGCTGGAGCGCCTCGACCTTCCGCAGCGGAGCCATCGTCTCATGCAATTGAGACTGACGGACACTATTAAAACAACGAACCCTAGGTAGATCAGCGGCTTTAAACTCGTGTGATGTACGCCTCTATCAATTGTGAGTTTTTTTTTTTAAACCGGTTTAGATAGTCAACGAATATGCAAACGCCTGTCCTGTATACCGTCGCCGTGCTATCGGCATCCATCATCGAGTTAAACCGCAAGTCCATCGTTCAGCTGAACGCCGCAGCCCTCGTCGACCTCGACACGCCACGTAAGCAACACGTCAACGAGTCACTTCAATGACCCTGCATTTTCCCATTCGTTCTAGCTTTTGCCGGTGATGGACCGCAAGGCCACGTTGATCCGTACGGCGAACATAATCAGCCTGGTGAGGAGATTCCACGTGAGTGCGTTGAATCGGCTCGAATACCTCATCAACAACCGAAACGAGCCGTACACGACGGTGGCCTGCATGATTGTGCCAATCCACCAGATTCTGGAAAGTGGACAGAAACGAACAGCAGTGTGTTGCGTGCAACTATCTCGGGGCACATCATCGTGTGTGTACGCATCTACGGCTGTGTACAACTACTGGGACTGTGGTCGAGGACTAGAGACATCGCGCGCTTTACTGCAACACATCCGAATGAAATCATGTGTTCCCTCATGTTGGTACACTGACTAACTGGGCAATGATCGCCGTTCACTTACATGTCACTGCCAATACGGTCACACAGAGTGCACCCTGTATGCCCATAGTAAAAGCAAGACGTGACTCTTCAATCGTTGTTTTGAAATTTTTTATGTCAATTTGCACGACGTGATGTTGGGGAAAAGTAATTTACTGTAAGGGTCATATTGTTTTTAGGTTTATATTGAAAATTGCAAACGATAAAAAATCTGCTAAGCACAAAGTGCATGGTTGCGAGGATTGAATCTTTAAGTTATTAAAACGATGCTTCTCAGCCTCTAAAATCTATGTAACAGAAGAAGCCGCTACTGGAGTTAAAAGTTTGTCAATGTAGTTTGTTACACAATTTATTCAAGAGCATCTCGGGTTATCGTAGAGTGCTATGAATGTTTTTGTTTGGCGCGCTCATATTGTGCTAAGCTTCATCGAGGACGAGCTTTGGTACTGTCCACGTAATGGCGTCATGCATGCTTGGGGCACTTCGCAAGTTTCAGAGCTCAGCAGAGTGCAACTTAAGATTGAGAATCTCCTATCATGTAGAACTTAGTATCACTAAGTGTGTATCACTAAGTCAATTTCTTAGTGGGACATTAACCAAAATTACTTTGTATCGCGTCAAGAAAACATGCCTGGTTATTTCTTAGCCGTTTTTTTTAACTGCACACAGATGCGCAAGTTTGCTTGCGTTATGATTCTCACTGTAAAATTACAATGATTTCGCAATTATGTGAACGATCCAATGTCAATTTGGTTCATTCCACTGCCGCATACGACGAGCGGTATATAAACTAGAGGCATAAATTCCTCGCATCCTTCATTTCGGTCTACAGTCGATTAGGTATGCACTGGCTCTGTTTCAAAATTAATTGAATAATATAAACGATGTCTTTCTTCAGCCGAAACGGGAAGCAGTTCAAAACATTTACATAAACGTGCGAACATACAACATCCGCCTTCCATGGCCAGAAACGTCTTGATAATTATTTTTTCTAATTTTCGTTAGGTATTGGCCACGTTTTCTTCCTGCCGAGTTGGGGCAACAGAGATACCTGTATGGGTGCGTTATCCCTTGGTGCCCGTACCGATTTACTGGGTCACACCTCATAAGTCTGAATGCAGTCTTCCTGAGCCTCCTGAGCCTCCTGATCTAGATAAGGTCTTGGCCTGCACCCGGAATACCAGTGATTCTCCGTATTTATTGAACCAAAGTAAACCACATCAGAATGATCAACAACAACCAATGGTCCTTCAGTTCGTCCGCAGGATACCTGACGTATCACCTAAACACCAGTACTACCTACTCGACTCTGCGCAAGGTAATACACAAACAGGCAAGTTAGCTATCCGAAACAGCTCCGCTAGTAGTTCGTGACATCGATTCGCCAGATTCTCACCTGCCCTCTGTTCTTTCGCCCCTCGAGGCCCTGTCCATCAGATCCGTCCACGAAGGACCCTTCTTGTCCGGATACTTCGCGCTCCCGAAGGGCTTTCTCTCTGGGGCGCTAGCTCCGTGAGAGTTTCGCCTTCCACCCTTGCTGAAATCGCCCAGGTTTCACACAACAAGCAATGCCACCCCCCATGCAGAGACGCATTCACACGAAGGCCATGGGCCAAACACGGCGCGGACATAGACGAACACAGATGAGGGCAGAGGAGCAACGCACGAGCGGTGTGCACCAGTTCCGCGGTGACGAACGAGATTTTGGTTAGTGCACACGAACAGTACATGGATTTACGGTGGTGTCAGGAAAAAGATGTTTAGACTAGTCGGATTCACGAAGACAATTAGCTGTCCCAAGAGTCACTGGGAAAAGCCTTGCTGGTTTCGAAGGCAACAGTATCAAACTGTTGCCACGCAGTCGATACCTCGAAGATGCGTTAAATACAGTAGGGTTACCACACGTATATCCAGGTCTGTTTTGCTATACAGTGACTTTTGGGAATGTCGTACCTATTTTAGACGCATACAGACAGAGACACAAATGCGTAGTATCCAAACTAAGTGCCAGAGACAATACAGTAAATGCCCGCTCCCTTAATTCAAAAGCAGAACAACTAATAGCGCCGAGGGTTACTGGTTCGAAGCTAAGAATTCGCTATAAAGCTATATGTAATAGCTCAAAAAAAGGACTAAAAGACGGAGCTCACCTGTTGAGCTTGGTGCGAGCAGCCGGTATGGTCGCTGGGTCCTCCTTTAGAACATACTTTCGCACACCCAGTATGTAATCCTCGAGGAACGGCAGCCAATCCATGGTTCTGTAATTTCGAATCGTATTTTTGAGTTAAAATTGACGTATAGCATTCGACGTTGTTGTCTGCAGATATGAGCCATGGATTTTTCGTATGGAAAACATGAGCTGTATTGGACTACCTTTGCTTCCAAGGGGGCAAACGTCGTAAGCGCAGATTTCTTTCTGGTACACACTTTCAGTTACGTTACGCAGAATTTAGGATTGTCCTCTTCGACTAAAAAGTGGGCCGCAAAACCTAGCCCTCACCTGATATCGAAGTCGAAATCCTCCTTGTCCTGTGGATGTTCGATTTTGTCGAGTAGGCTGTGGACGTTATTGATTGCGAACTCCCACTCGTGCGTCGTGAAGTACTCGAGGATATGCATGGCGCGATGGATTTTCCCGTACACTTCGCCTAGACTGGAGGGACAGACATTGTAATGGCATAATGGAATTGAGAGTCAAACCGAAACGATATCGTAATTCACAGGTTCGCAAAAGGGAATTGACTCTGCACGGTTAATGACAGCACTGATTGGCTAGAGATGTTTCTAGGCTTGTTAGAATGCCGTTATCCGCACATACCCGATTATTGAAGACCCGATCTTATTGAAGAAATTGTTGCCGACCACAGCGAGTTGGAAGCTTCAAAAATCAAAGCCAGCACGCAATCCAACTGGCCCACTGAGTGATTTTTTTTTCTTTTAATAATTCGGGGCCAATGCTAGACTTCACGACAGCAGTACGCCAGAATCCGCATACTAAGCTAAGCCTCATACTACGTTAACTGCTCCGCACCCATGCCAAAACCTTCGCAAAAAGCCATTCAGCAGTTAAACAGCATACCGCATCACAGAATCTCTACTAACATGGGTTTTCGTCCGAACATAATCGCGAGCGAATCCACTATGAACGCGGGCAGTGAGTGGTCCAGCGCCATTGCAATCCGATTCCAAAACTTCGTCTCCTTAAAGGACCCGCCAGGGTAACGGAAGATCTCCATCGATGGGTTCGCTATTACGAGCGGCTTCGAGTACTCGAAAATCTGCCGCCAGGTCAGCTGGTGCAGGGGCCCCGTCGTGCAGTTCATAACGTACGGCGATACAAAACCATTGCGCGAACAATACCATGCAGAGGCGATCATCATTCGAGTGACGAGATCTACAGGGTAAACGTCGGCCACACTGTCAGGTCGGATATACATGGTCCGTAAGACACCTTTGCCGGTCTGGAAGCGCGAAAAGACGAGCGGGTGAATACGTCGCGTGGTAACGTCTGTGACTGGGAAAGGGGTAACAATGCAGCAAACGTTGGTACAGCTTGTCGCGGCAGGGAATCGCCGGGTTGTGCTTGCATTTGTCGTGGATAGACCAGAAGAACTGACGGACTGGCCTTTCTTCTCTTACTGATTCCCATTAACTTATGCACGCGATCCCTTACAGTATTATCGACAACAAAAATTTCGAAACCTATTGATGAGTTACGGCAGGGCGGTTCCGCGTGACGTAAGCTTGGATATCTTTTATTTTACCTTTATTTTGAGCTCCGTGTGAGCTCAAAATAAAGACAACGAAAAACGAAACAGAGAGCAACAGCAGATCAAATATGGACGTTGCACGTACGGCTATCACAAAACCCGCGGGCCCGTTAAAATTGTCGACCCAGCCGCGGAGCGGTTCCTTCCAGGCGGCCGTTACTATTGAGGGCCGCAGAATGACCATTGGTATACCTCGCCCCTCCTCTATGAGCAACCTTTCTGCCAAAGCCTTCGTGTAGTGATACGTAGAAGGTCTGTTGTCCATAATTGCAGGAAGACAGGTTTTTGCTGTTTCATCGTCCATCCACTCCGAAGCGTCGATGACCTGCGAATCAGTCCGATTGGGAGGGTGCCCTCGTTAGGCAGGTTCATTCTACCTTTTCTTTTAGACCCGATAACATTGAAGGGTATGGGACACGTGACCGAACGGTTTCAAATCTTACTTTTTGTTTGCTTCATTTGCTGACTTAGCATATCGAGCTCAATATAACGCGATGAGCTTGCGGTATTATACCGCAAGGTAAGGACAATGAATAAGATCTGAGCGATTGCTGATGAATGCATTTCGCAACGAAGATTATGTGTCGCTTGACGAGATGAGCTGATTTGCGTTTGTGGTCTATGTTTGAGGTCAAACCAATCGTCAAAGGCCAACCAGCGTCTTGACCTACCTTCTGGTAGTGGATCTTCTCTTCGTAGATTTCCTCCCCGACGAAATTTCGATTGCAGAAGCAATACGCGGTCGACACGTGGATAAACGCCGCGCACGTCTTGAGGTCGCGGCAGAGCTCGAGGACTCGGCGGGTCCCGAGCACGTTGATGTCGATAGCTTTTCGCAATGGCTCGTCAAATCGGACGGAAGCCGCTGAGTGGAACACAATCGACGCATTTTCGATGAGCATCAGCCTGTCCCTAGCGCTAAGGCCCAGGCTATCCGCCAGGATGTCTCCTTCGACGGGGACGACTTTGCTGAGATTGTGGCGTGATCTCTCGAAGATCTAAGCGCCGCAAAAATGAGCACAAATAATGATGAGTGCGTCAGAACGCTATCAGTGGTGATAGCGTTTGTCTGGAGTGGCAGATATAATAGAGTATGGAAGATTGCAATGTCTTACGAAGAGCAGCAAACTAGGGTATCATGCGTAAACAACATTATTTTAGGCGGTGTCCATTTTCTGCGTGTACTACTTAGTAAGATAAACGTAGCAAAATGTAGACCGTATATAATACAAATATGTAATGCCACTTCTTCAGGTAACGTTACTGCAGACCTCTAAAACCATTCTCTTAAAAGCAGTTTGCAACAATTTTACTAAAAGAAAAAACCGAAAAAAGGATTTTGTTTCATACCGGAGCTTCGAGGAGTTTTTCCAGTCTCTCTTGAGGAGTTTCATTGTCTTTGCTACGGATAAGGCAATAAATATTCACAAGGCCGTGGCATGAGTACAGCAATTTCTCCAGGAGAACTTTTCCTAGGAACCCCGATGCACCGGTAATAAAGACGGACCGTCCGTTGAAAAAATTTTGCATGGGCGTATCGATTATAGACCCGTCCGTCGAAGGCCCTGGCTTCGCGACTGCTTTTTTAGCCATTATAAGTAGAGGTTCTGGAACAAAAATCAGGTAAAATTCTGTGAAGCTATGTTATGGGAATCCCACCGGAATCAACTTGTATATAAGTAGCGCAAAGGAAACGCTTTTTTATATTTCCGAGGTGAAGCTATTTCGGCCTACCCTGTATAGGTGATCCTAAAAATCTTTTAGATTTTTAGAATTGATAAAGTCACTTGTAAGTGCGACTTTTTTTCATCGGAAGTCTGATAAAAAAAACATTTTTTTTTGAGATGCAGTTGGTATCAGCAGAAACCTTTTTTAAAATATTTAAGTGGACATATAATTCTTTACGCAAAAACAAAGCTATAAGTGCGGTATTAATTGCGGTATTTTGTGCTGTGTTTTAGTGAAACAACACCAGAGTAAGATGAAGAATGAGTTTAAACTTTAGAGTAAATTTTAGAATAAGGCCTAGAAGTGACCCAGGTTGGCCTTTAGCGTTGAAAGCGTGGAGGCAATTTAGTATATCATCATTATGAGTATAATCATCGTCATTAAAAAATTTCTAATTGTATACTTAGTTAATTATAAATCACTGATGCCTTGCGACAGGCAACGAGGGCTAAAGACCTAAGCCTTCGAAGTTGCACTGCAAAAATAAAAATATATCGCTTGCCACCAATTATGTATGGCCGCATTATCGAAAGTTATGTAAAATAATGCGTTTTTGTCGTTAAGAATGAATAATAAGCACACATTAGTAAAAAGATCTTCTTGAAGAACTAATGAGGATTCAGAGCTACTTTTTAGAGCAAACGCTGCTCTTATAGTTTCAGATAAAAACCAGCCTTGGAATACGTCGTTATTGCACTCTACGGTTCACTTTTCTATTAAGATACTTAGTTCTCTTTTTATTTCACATATGTGGCTTTGTGTTCTACTATACTGGCAAGCGCAAGCAATATACAGAAATTGGACCAAATTTATGAAAGCATCTTTCAAAATAATTTTTCTCAACTTCCACGTATGCTTCACGAGCGGTTTGTAGTGGCGATGTCGTTCTTATTGAGTGTTTCGTTCATATATTTGTCCGCCTTGTGTAAAATTACTTGTCTTAGGTTACTAAATTCGTGCTAAATTCGTAAAGAGTTTACCTAAACGAAAACAGCAACCGCCAATTCCGTTCATCTGTTCTACCGATGTGGGGATTCTTACGAATTTTCTGGGTGCCTGCAGCAACAGTGCTCGAACAGCGCTTAAAATACACTATAGCTATCCAAAAATCCGCCTAAACCCGCTGATATGTTTTACTCTTTTAACATCTTCCTCAACACGCCGTGTTTACTTAGCCATCGTGCCAACAGATGTCGTCATCATCTCCCGCCCAGCAAACACGGATCTGCCCATCGTAGAAGACAAGCTTACACTTCAGCGTCATTATTCGAGAGAAGAGGCATTGGAGCATTCTAAGGCCTCAGCACGCACCTTACGTCGGCTCAAGATGTTGCTTGAAGATTTTGCAGCGTATTTCATCTTCTTGTTTTATACTACCATACATAGTGCAATAGCAGGTACATTCGAAATTCACTAGAACCCTGAAATCTGTCCGTCAGTCGAGTTTTTTTCTTTAGCGAACTAGGCAACATTTGCTATGCGCAGCGGTCGAGGGATGCCTACCAGGTTCCGGCTATCAGTAGTAAACCGATGACGAATCTTTCGAATAGTTGGCCATGCCAATGTTTACTCTGCATTTTCCCCTAAGCTAACCCGCGAATGAGTGCGGTGCCGTCCCCCAGTTGGTTCTAGCTCGTTTTACTCTATATGAGCGTCTTCCGCAAGTGACAGATCGGTGTGTAACCTCTCGACGAAGCACTGGCGGAAACTAGAAAAACTTCAGGCAAGAGTTTCCCTATTTTTTCTGACGTATTGAGAAAATTGGTATCGAAAAAATCGAGAAAATCGGCCAGGGTTAACGTGTTCCACTCGTGTCTCGGTCAGAAGTCGAATATCTTGACATGCGCAGTGAAATTTATTATAGTGCTGCAGGCATTCTCTATTCAATGTCGGCCCTTTGGCTCGTGCAATTCTGGGGTCGCCTCTCGACAGGGGCTTTTCTGTGTGAAAGGGTGACCTTATCGCTTTTCGCGTAGCCGTCGATACTTGCGAGGAAGTCTTTCTGCTGCGTTCCGGGTCAGATCATTCTGTCGGTTGTCCAACATTGGCTACAAAACGGCGATCTTATAGCCCGGCCTGGATGACCATATTGAACAGGGACGGCTATCTTTTGCGGCAGACCGTATGCGTAACTCTACCGTTAGAATGTAAGTTTTACTTCGAATTGTACTAGCAAACTACAATTATATCTGACGGCGTACCATGCCGGTGTATCCTTCCGGATTGAGACGTATATCACTGTGATTACCGGCTGGTGAACGCATTGGAACCATCGTGGTATCTTCACTCCGTATGCGTTCGCTTATCATGTCTTTGTTATTCTCTTACCGGGTATTTCAAGCATGCGTCATCGCATCCTAGAGAAAGCGAAACGGCGTAAAAACTTCAGCATTGCACCCAATTAACGGTGAGACTCTGACCCTGATCTATTTGAATGCGTTCTTCTCAGAATCTACGGCGGTACAAGAAACCGAGAGAAAAAACAAACATCATACTTCTTTGTTACCTACGTAACGATCTCATATTTGTAATTATTCGTGTTCTTTTTTGGCCTTACAACCGATCTTCATCGTTCCTTAAGCTCCCCAAATTTTGAAAAAACACTATGTGATAACTGTAAGAAGATGATAGCTAGAAGCAAATCTCCCTTTAAGCGAGAAGTTGGTCAGTATGCCGACAGTCTAGAATGGGAATTTGCTTCGACTTGACTGCATAAGACGGACTGCGTAAATTTATTTGCACAAACGGGGACGGAATTTGTGCCCCTACGTGCCCTCTTCGGGCCAGCGAACGCACACAAATGCACCAAGCCACCGGGCGCGACCCGTTAACTAGAATGACGGGTTTCCGCTAGCCTTCAAACGGTCACGGTCCCTCTACTGTTGCCATGACCGCGCAAATGTCTCACGTCCGCCGGTTTCGCGTCTTCCCTTATTAGATTAACAGCATCTATTGGCGACTACTGGAGAAAACTGAATTTTACCGTCACCGAACCAACGAGACCCGGTCCCAGAAAATAGCGAATGTGTTGAACCTGCCGCGCTGCGTTGAGCATTGCTAGCCAAATCAGCTACTCAGTACGACTTGCGCATTCAAATTGGTTCGTTCACGCAGACCAAGTCGACGTGCTTCTTTCCGTTTTGGGTCAACTATGCAAATTCAGTCGAATTAAAATAAGTTATAGGAAATGTTGAATATAAATTATGCTGATATTCTACCGTGGGATGATGATAGATGACTCAAGTAGTTTCAATGGATTACCGAAAGCAGAAATGGCATTCGTTGAGACGCCCGCTCAGTCCGATAAAAATATGTGTAGAGCTTGTTCTAGATGCTATTCTAGATGACAATTGCGATTCTAGATAGAAGCTGTTCGAAATGACAATTGCTATTATAGATAGAAGCTATTCTAGATGATACCTGATTAGGGTCTTCGCTCGGATAAAGGCGATGTTATTTTAATTGTGAGGAAATTTAGCGTGCGAAGATTGCCCACAGGTGGAAACATGGTGGTTTTGCTAAATAAGGGATTTACACTGTTAGCCCAATTCGGCCCTGTTAGCCCAAATGCATCTCAACAAACAGGCCGATAAAAGGTCTCAATCGGTCCCATTCACAAAAAAGGCTTGGCGCAATGCGCAACGTATATCCATTCATTCGCCTTCCAGAAATGCTTCTCAAGTTAGACTTGCTCGATTGGCAGGGAAGAGCATCTTTTGCGTGCATATGGCACATTTTAACAGCGCGTTCACGAAAGGTGAAAGCGTCAAAGCATGAAATATTCAACTGTCTGTGCCCGTCGCTAGCCTCTGCATTAGCCGGTCTGTATGGCGAGTCGTTTAAAGGGGCAGTTCCCAAATGGCAGAGAGTATCATGACGGCAATCCATCAACGCCTATAACGCTCTCTCAGAGGGTAACGGAGTGCAATATGTTAAATCAGGCTAATAATAACATGTACCTAAAACAAAATTTGAACGGCTCAGTTCTCTTATGACGAGCGGATACACGGCAGCTGAATTTGCTCAGGTTCGTTACGTGTAGGTAAAAAAATATATATATACACACATATGTGTATGTTCAGCTAAAAAACAAAACGTATTGTATCTACTTCCCGAAGTGTGAGTTTAGTAGACGTCAGGAGTTCCTTGAGAGCTTCAGACAATACCGCAACGTCAGAGCAGCAACACACAAGCGGCGTCTACTAAACTGCAGCGTCTCCGAGCCCGAAAAATTCTGTTGTCATCGTTTTAGAGGAAGATCCGCTTTGGTATGACATCTTTACTTACTAGGCGTTCACAACGCGTGCTGAGATAGCTAAATCAAAAGAATATCACACGCACACACACACATTGCTCGACCTTATTCTCTAGCATCCGGCTGGGATAAACTGGTGAAAAACACTTTTGGGTGTAAGACGAGCATTTTACAGACAGTTTGTTTAAAGGTCGTCTCGTTAGCCTGCTCTAATCATGCACTTAGCGTTACCTTAAGATTGACGATTTGTCAGAGGTCTAAGTTCAGCTTAACGCACAGGCGCGGCAAAAGACTAAGTAAAATGCACCCTGAGTGCGAACGGTTTACTGCTATCCGTACACGTTAAAGAGCATAATAACATAAATTCTATGTTAAATACACAGATGAAGACAAAAATCGAATAATCATGTTTACACACAGTACCGCATACATTACAGTCGTACAAATTCGATCGATAGAGTGCTCTAAGGACGGTAATTTATTTACAGCTTACCATCATGTGCAATAAAGGAAACTGCAGTCATGGCTGTAGCGTTTATTCCAGGAGTCTCCCACAAGCGATTAAAATTTTACAGCTGCGCAATCTTACAAAAATAAAACACACTTTGTGATTTCCATTGGCAGTTAGCAAAAACCGAATACCTGCGCCTCTTTCTAGTCAGCCCGTCTTCCACTAAGTGCCTTACACTGTTTTTTTTAACTTCGAGGAGCAAAGTGAGTGTCATTAGCATGTGGTGCCATCGTTGCCGAACGAGAGTTACAACGTATCGCGCGTTTCACGAGAACAGCTACTAGGCTACGGTTAGCTCGCTTATAATAGCTCGCTTTCTATAGATGTAAGCAACTGAATATATTGGCATGTGAAGTGATGTAATGGGACATTTAATGTTCTGTGACCTATTGCGCTCGCGAGAAGATGACACGGCCTACGGGTTGATACTTCGCTGGCTCTGCTGTCACGGAGATTTACCATTCA
Source organism: Tropilaelaps mercedesae (assembly GCA_002081605.1). Classification (NCBI taxonomy): domain Eukaryota; kingdom Metazoa; phylum Arthropoda; class Arachnida; order Mesostigmata; family Laelapidae; genus Tropilaelaps; species Tropilaelaps mercedesae. The sequence goes on from MNPL01010219.1 coordinate 30,243, forward strand.
GTTTTTGCTGGCTTCACCTGACCAAGGAGCACCTCCTGATTCCAGGCATTTACCTGGATTTATTTTAGACGTTAGCCAGCTGCATTTCGGAGCAATCAAGGGTCGAAAGTTTGTGTGTCTGTGTGCGTGACCGTGTCGTTCTTAACGAGTGCCAGAGAATAAACATTAACGTTAAGACGATTCTTGATACGAGCCTCATCACTAGCATTTTCGCAACCTTAAAAATAAGTCTAAAAGTACCAACATTGCGTCAATGTTGACGCAAGCTTTTTGCAGAATTTGGTTAGGTTCGGCGCTGATGCAAAGACATGACAAGGATAAATCATGCGGTCGTCTTTGCCACGTCTACTACGGTGGATTTTCTATACAGGCATTGTACGCTTTGCAGGTCACCAGAAACGTGCCAGATTTAAATTTCTCCGAAGTTCGCGGCCCATCCGCACCTTTACACTGAATCTACTTCAGCCGTGACAGTAAATGTATAGCAGAACCGCTTAGTTTAGGGCGATATAAAATTCGCGCGCGTTGGTGCGAAGAAATTCAATACCAGGTACGCTTAGTTTTAGAATGAACTGGAGTCCATGGACAAGTTCGTTCGACATGAGTACGTTCACTTAGAGTACGTCCACTCACACATAAATTGGCTTTACAGGAATGCTCACATATCCCTCATTATCTATGATCATATGTTTTTTCACGCGTTCTGTACGTTTTTCATACGTTTTCTAGAGCACAGACGTGTAGTATATCCTAATTAATATGTCCTGCGTCTGGCTATTACGGAGAGTGGCCACACGTGATATAACGCGTGCAATGCAACAGGTTTTTCTTCAACCTTATGACCATCTAATTAGTACCAATATACTTTGTGTTTAACTAAAATATACCTCTTTCAAATACAGCGACAATGCCCATTGTGCACACGGATGTAGAGCACAAACGCCTATCCTAAAGAAATTATTTGCCGAAGCGTTAGATGAAAATTCGTCATCATCTTTAACTAGTTCTTGCAGCGATAGGTCCTACATCTGAAATTAGTGTGTGCGCTAATAATGACGAACTTTTTCAAATCCGGCCTTTCCAGTGCAGGGCGGATGATTCAGGAGCAATGCTACAGACATTGTACAGAAATGCTACAGACACCGGACAGAAATAGACTATGTCTTTCAATAACAGAATTGCCGCTATAATTCACTCTACTGTTCTCTTCCTTCCCGAACCACCACAAAGAACATAGCTTTTTCCCACAGATAGACATCGAGCAAGCATTCAGTTTTAGGTTGGGTAAAGTGCGTCCTTATAATTTTGATATGATACCGTATTTCTGTGTTTGTTTCATGTTTGCTTTCCTAATATATGAAGAAAAAAGAACAAAAGATACATAATTGTATTCCTGTCAAAAATGAGCTATGCAATTAATTCGTTCTGCGTCGCTTACACGGCGTGTAGGAAACACGCAAATGGCTCATAGGGAATTTTTCTAGCCGAGTGCCAATCAATCTGTAATATCATTGCTAATAAAAGTAGTAAGTATTGTGTTATTGATATCTATCCGTCAAAAATGAAAAAACGGACAAATTAACGGAGTTAGATTGAAACAGCCTGTTACTGACTTAGGAGATTGAGCCAACCGGCCTGGAACTGCTTCTCGAGTGACTTCAAAGAACCCACACTGCGCCAAGTGCAAAAGCCTGCCGCGGCGCCTAAAGAAGATCATGCCCTCGGTAGGATAACAGACTCGCTTCACCTTAGGACATTCATCATACCAACCTTTAACTCGCGTTTCAGTCCCTCTGCGGCGTTTCACTTCGTTACACACTAAACCGCCTGTTTCCTCCGGTGTCGAGACCTAATAACGCGTGAACAGGCCCTACTGGTCAAGTGTCCTGCTAGCGGTTCCCACCCTACGTAGTCACACGTCACCTGAGCAAGCAGACTGCAAAAAGAAACAGCCCTCGACTACTGGACAAAACTCACACCGTTGTTCACGCACCTATAAGAGCACCCCCAAAGCACCCTCTCTATCTCCTGTTTTAACGGTACAGGTGCAGTCTCTTGAGTTTTGCACACGGTCGTATTCTCACCGCTTAATGGCCATACCGTGTCCTGTACCGTTACAACCTAATGACACTCGTTCGCAAGTGAATGCGACCGACTCACTGACAGCCGTGTACCGACATGCACATAAATACATACACAAACCCTCAATCCTTTTTTTACAATCGTTTTCACAGGCGGAGGAGGCGCCGGGGGGCGGTGTCCCACCAACCAACTCGCGTATTCGCCCCTGATCGGCTCGGGCTTTCGGAGTCGTTCAGAACTGCGAGCCGCTCGGAATTGGGTCAGCTGCCGAGCTACACCGAGTGTCGGGAATCTGCCACGCGCTTGTGTTATTCAGCCGACAGCTCCAGTGCAACGAAAATGCGCACGCACACACAGATAGACACACATACACAACCGTGGACTTCTCCGGCGTTTCACGAAGTGCTTGGCGCTGCTCGAAGCCATTTGACGCGGCCGTGCTTCACGAAGATGTGGCAAGGAGGTCGCGCCAACGTCGACGAGTTGGTCGGGGTCGACCGGAGCGCCGTCTGCCGGTAGCTACCAGGGAAATTGTTTTTGAAGACGTTCGTCGAAGATCCGTTGTCTCAAGTGCATCGGCGGAACGTCCAAGAGAAAGGGTTCCTAGCCATCTGCGTCAAGAATGGCGGGTGACGTATATTGAACTACTGCGGTCAAACAATGTTATTTGATGCCCCGGCCAGCTTCACAGAAGTAGGGTGGGCTGTTGACAAAGTTGTCGTAAGGGGGAAACGCTCAGAGTAGATGCCGTCAAATGGGGATTAGCGACGACGAATTAGGCCAACTGGCGAAGATGTTAAGCGGCTGTATGGTAGTTCACATTCCTTCAGAGGGATGATTCACATTGCTGTCAACGTTGCTTCAGAAGGATATCCAGCAATCATGGTAACCATACGTGCATGATGTGTCTAATATAGAGGACACACTGGCCATGTTTCAAGCACCGTAATCGAAGCAAAACCGACGTGGTGGGATTTTCCTCCGAGCGAGGATGAATATTGATATTATTTAGTGCCTTTCGTCCAGTAGAAAGTGCGAACTCGTGGACGGAGTGATTTTTCGCGCCCATCCCACACATGCTCTGGGGTAGGGCGTCTCTCTGGCTGATGCACTCGTCCTGCCATAGAACTGGGCCGAGTGAAAGCTCACCTGATAAGGCCAATACTGTTGGTGTTGGACGCACTCAGTTCCGGTACAGTGTAATGGAGTTTATGGATGAGGATAGCCGTTACGAGTACTCCTCAGTTTTAGATAGTGGTAGTCATATTCCTGACCAAAACGACCGAAGTGCAAGCCGTGCGGGCTCGTTTCGGAGAAACACTAGAACTCTAGCTGTAGGCTTGAAGGTATAGGATCTGATAACTGTATAAATGTGCCTGTTTAGACAACGTGATGTCCTGTAAACTGGCGTTGTCCTGTATCTCCAAGGGGTGATTTCGTAATCAGGTGGCGTTTGTCGCTCGAAGTTCGGTAATTCTCAAGGTTACTTGAGGAACCGCTCAAGATTTCTACTAGCTTTATGGCTAGACTATCGACATTTAAGTGTATGACTGCGTAATACGGACAGTTTTAGGTTCACTTACTTCCTAAGCAGAACAGAAGCACGACCAACTTGATAAGGTTCTCGTCTCCTGATGTAAGTACGCTTATTTCGGTCGTTTCCGCTAAGATTTTGCTCAAATTTGATGAACCTGAATAGCGTGACCTGCTGGCACAGCGAGCTAGATCATCTGATAAATAGGAGCTATGATAATATCATTGCATGTTCACTTTAAAATCGTGTTCAGCAGCAGACTATCCTCAGTCAACCGCTTGTGAAGCATAATCTTACACATCGCCATTAACAGGCCAGTGCATATCAATTACAAGGCCCCTGGTCCGAACCCACGTAAGAAAACATATTTCCCGAATTGCATTGCGTCATTAGCGTCAGCGCTTGTACCAATGTACGCTATTGTTTACTCTTCTACCCGAAGTACGTTTAAACTAATACCATTGTGAAACCGGTGCGTACACAGTGGGCTGAAAGGTTTCGGACCCGGTGAAAGCAGGCGGGAGCAGGCAATCTCCCAACCCAGTGCGGGTTTCTCAGACGCATGGACCATAATCTTACGATCAAAAGAAACGTCCCGTCAAAACGGGGCCGACGTTAGGTTTTATAGCTGCTGCAGGGTGGCGAATGTTTCTTTTTTAAGTAGAGTGAAAAATGAAAGTGTATTGGTTTGAAGATATGTCTGGTCAGCTTTTTGTCCCGTCGTACCTTGACATATTTACCGCGATGTTCGCATGAACCTAGTGACGTACAGTAGTAGCCACTTGAGAATTATTCTCTTTAGTAATGACAAACACTACAACGTTAATGAGAAAATGAAAAATACAGACGAGGCTTTCGATCCACACAGGTCATTTATTCAACTCCAATCTAGGAATTCTATAATAACTATCAAATAACAATAATATAGCAGTAAATTATTGACATAATTATCAATACGAAGTGCAGCATACGGCAAACGAATAGCGGCACTTGTCCAATAAGTCACATAGGCTGAACTTTCAACACATCGTACTCAATCAACCCACGTTTGAGGTCATATCGAACCCGAGCTATTTACGTCCACTCAGTAATTACCAGCTCATTTAGCGGACATCCGAAATAGACTGGCTTTCCGATAACCCTGTAGCACATACTCTGGCGTAATTTTCCCGCGTCGTTTCTGTCGGTGCGATAATTCCACCCCCATATTTCATGTTATTTTCATTTTATTCTCATTGGCTTGATATGATGCAGTGAGAAATATGGGGTGCCTAATAGCTCAAAATGTGAGGCTAATTTTAGCAGGAACTATGATTCGTTATTCTCTCCCACCTGATCTGCAAATATAGATAGCAGAGTACTGTTGTTCGGACAGTAACCTCCTGTGTGACTTTACCAAGGAATACAGGTCGATACAATGTCAGAACGACTCCACAGAACTGTGAGAGAACGGGGAGCGCCAGTGTCCGGAACACGTTTCACAATCGTTTGCGTTCGTCCCCACCCGAATTTTAGCCAACTTCGTCGATCGTGATGGGCTCCGTATTATCGAAAACTCGTGGGAAGGCGGTGTGGAGATCTACGCCGCGTAGGCAGCTCTGTGGTTCTTATGCAGTTGCGCTTCGATATTGTAAACAAGGGCGAGCAAACCCTCGATCACACCGTCTTTGTTCTTTGCGACCAGTTGATTCACTTCGAGGATCTGCCGCCGGGTGTCGGCTTCCACTCGCTTCTGAATATCGTCCCGGGAACCCATGTGTGATGCCTCGTGCGCCTAAAATTCGCAATGAAAAATCGAGAAAAATCTCACAATAATGCATTACGATTTCGAAGATTTTAGCTAGTATGTTTGTTTCTTCATTTTTAGATAAATTCTCTATTGTTTGCTTTTTCGAGATTCTTCATGTACATAAAGTATCTGGAGACGACATATCGTCACATACAAAAAGCATTGATAAGCTATGAAGATAATGACAGTAATACAAATAACAAAAAAACACTATATATTACACAACTTCCGGGTGCAACGAAACTATATTAAAATCATCTTCTATGAATAAACATAGTGACAAATGACGTTGCTACGGATTTCTAACCAGTGGCAATGATGCACAGATCTCCGAATCGACTAGATTTTGTTACCGAGTAATTTTCCCACAATTACCATAAACGCTGCGCGTTTTTCCGCCCGATATTTCTCGATATCGCTTTGGGCCTCATCTTTCGCCTGCTTCAGACGACGAGCCTTGCGCTTGCGGGCTTCGGCAACCTGAGGGCGCCGAGAATTGCAGAGAAAAGTTAGTTAATTTTAATAAGGACGAGATGGTTGACACGCGGTCAGATTAGCCAAAATGCTCGCTAAGTGAGACTGCTGACGGTGCGATACACGTTCGATAGGCATTTGGAGCGAAAACGAATTCCTCTGCCCAATGCTCGAACGCTACCTGTACATCGGCACTCATATGTTATAGAGTTGTGCTGCTTATAGGAACACTCAACTCCCGTATCGCATAGAAATAGAATACTCTTCACGAGAAGCTCCATGACCTGCCAACCGTAGTTAGGTGATCCATAAGAGAAAATGTTTTTTACATATCAGGTTCGTCAACATGGTCCTCTAAAGAATCCACGTACGGATATAAAACTTTTTTATCGCTCGGCATAGATCCGCGCCCTAAACAAATATAGAATCCAGCCTGTACAGCGGTCAGAGAAGAAACCCCACTGAGACTGACGTTGATTCCGAGTTGATGCGTGGACCCCGCAACGCAATGAGCAAATAACCCAGAGAGAGAGAGAGAGAGAGAGAGTTCCGCTTCATGTCGGCAACAAACGTTCGAAACTAAGTTGATTTTTTACTCTTGCGTCATTTGGCGACTACTTCTTCTTGTCGACGCTTAAGTTTGCCAACAAGCCTCGTGTACGCTTCCATCTGCTTTGCTCACCTTATCGGACGCACGTCGCTCGGCTGCGAGCAGCTGCTGAACTCCTTGAGACTGCTGGTTCATCCTGGGTGTATTTTTGGCAATGGAGTGAACAGACTTTCGATTGGAGCGTCGCGACGATGAATGCTCGAATTCACACGATCGGCCGAGCTCACGCGCACGACATCATCAACAAATCACGGGACTGCGCTCCATTGATCAGCTGACCACTGGCATTGAGCCCGCCAAAACAGCTGGCAAGGAGTGCGAATTCGTCCATTTTCATAGCGATTCGAGACCTGTTTTTGTCACGGTCTTATTCGCGTTCCTCCACCGGGCTGATCTTTGTTAAGAAAACTTGCCGACGGGGACAGCGATATCCCGTAACAAGCTCCCAGGTTGGGTTATGAGCAGGTGAATGTAGCGGGCCGGGAAAACAAAACCACGGGAATGGCGCCAAATTCAAACCCACCATAATTACCACACGGTAGGGATTATGATGCGTACCGAAACGAGAGGCGTGTGGGATACTACGCTAAAGGAACGGGAAGTGCGCAATACAGACAAGTTGGGCGCGTGAAGTCATGTCGGATGTAGAACATAAAAGTGATCGTTTAGCAGAGGATGAAAGTGATGTGGTGGTATTATCGTCCGACATGGAATCTGAAGCAGAAAATGCCGCCGGAGACTCGTCTGCGGGGTATGCCGTAAAGCTCGCCTTGAACAATAATTCACTCCACAACACGCGGGTTTTGTTTGATTTGTGCAGGCTTTTTATGTTTGTTTGACTGGAGCTGGCCACCTTTTGCCTAGTGTTAACATGCGCTGTATAAGAATGTAGGGGAAGTCTACTTGGTTTAGTGAAAAACTATAAACGTTTCATAGTACTACTGTTTATGTCGGCTACAGAAGTCATGTTATATTATTATGTTTTCGTATGCAGATAACGCAATCACAGAACAAATTCAAAGTAGTTGAGCGCCATGTCATAAGCAAGGCTTGCCGTAGTCCTTCTCAGTACCCTCGCGAGCATTTGGCCTTGTCCGGGAGATTTTTCAGGCACGGAAGAGCCTACTTGCCCCAACACCTTTTTCCTAAAAGACAATTCCGAAAAGCTGTGAGATATCACAGACGAGAAGTATTATACTACTGAACGGCGTCAGTAATAAGTTTTATTTGGTTTGTGCACGAGAGGTGATCAATAAGTGCCGCCATCCTGTCAGGCCCTGATGCAGCCAAGTCTTGTTTCGAATATCGCTATCGCCCGTTTAATTGTTCTAGAATCGATATGAAAGTGACAACACAAATGTACAGCTCATGCAATAAAACCAACTGGAAAATCGAATATTCATAAGCGGTTGCCGTTGGGCATTTCTAATTATTGATCTTATTACACGCAATTTATGCTTTGCTGGGGACTACAAAGTATTGCAAAAAAGATTCTCTGGTTAAGCGAGAAAAATTTTTGAAAATTCAAGAATATAAAACCTCTACGGTCTTACAGATAGTCCCTATGTAAGCCGGAACCCACTTGGGACAAAGTACCAAGTGTCACCAAGCATTGATGAAGTACCATCCTAGCCTTTTTTTTTATCTTTTGATGGCATGATGCTCATGCGTCACTCGCGGCCCGCAGCGACTAGTGTGGAAGTTGCAAACCCACTAGAACCCTATTCCCCTTCTAGGCTCGGAACTGCGTTAGCATTACTTCGAAGACCATCCGAGTCTAAAAGCTTCGACAAGGCACTAGCTGTACCTCCAACGAAATTTCGTTACATGAGCTTTGAACAAGTGAAACTAGTTCTACACCCCACATATTTTAAGATATTGAAGATATGAATTAGTAAGGATAATTATTTCTCCAATTACGAACTAACAGAGCTGATACAAGCGAGGCTGAAGAAGATGCGGAACTTCCCGGAGACTTTCCACCTGTCGAGGTATGCGCCGAACGTTGTCGCCGGTTCGCCGAGGTAACGGATACGAACCAGGCGCTTGCCCAGTTTTACCTACAAGACCGAGAGTGGAACCTGGAAAGGTCCATCCAGGATTACTATGACGACTACGCCGAACGCAACGGTGGCGAGCCACCATCCAAAAAAAGGGCGACAGGGTAAGTGCATGTCTCCATTGTAACTGAGATCCTATGCAGTCCAGGGTCGCTGCTCTGTAGAATCTTCTATGTAAACGAATTAATTAGTGGTGATTAGCACGTGCTTTTGCCTTCCCAATTGTGGGCCTTGGACTCTACGTCAGGCCAAAAATTTTGTTTCCATGATCGACTTATCGCACTGATGCGTTTAGTCTGCGAAAATAGCATTATGGTCTGCACATCATGTTTTAAGCACAATTATGGGTTTGGCAGTTAAACCCCATCATATAATAAGCATCTCATATGGGTGCAATCCATATGAGGTGGCTTCTTCACATACTTCGTATGTGAAATAAAACTAATTCTGGGTAAACATTTGTATAGCATGTGTGTATATATATGTCGTGAGCTAATTTATGTATAAATATCGTCCATTATGTTCTATAGGCCAATACCAAATGGCGCTAGTGGTGATGTTGTTGAATTGTCGAGTAGTGATGATGAGTCCGCTGGAAATTCAGCGAGAGGTGGGGCCGAACCGTCGGATGATCTCATGAAGGTGATTTCATGGAATATCGATGGACTCGATCCAAAGAACGTTGACGTGCGCACAAACAATATATGCTCAATAATTAAAAGGTGCGTCTGTTTTTCGGAAGCTGTTATGATATTTCAATTGTTTGCTCACTATTATTTTTACGTCGTGTTTCTAAAATTTGGGCCGAAAGGCCGACCGTTTATCAAAGGCTAATAATCCAAGCGAATTAGCGTACATTCAAACTCGCCCAGTTATTTTTTTGTGTTTTTATGGTACAAATTTTACGAACGGGCCTGCTGAAATGAATGAATCAAGCTACACATTTACAATTTGGTTTATAAACTGGGCGTTCTGCAAACCAATTTCGACATTTCTCAGTATTTTTACATCGAGAAGTGCATTGCATATAATTCAAAGTTAAAATGTATAATAGATAACTATGATGCATTTTCCATGCTGTCGTACTTGCCCCAAGAATGTCAAACGTATGCCATAAGGTTTTACAAAGTCTCGGCCAAGGTCGATTGTTTATCCTACGCAGTAACGGTGTCGAAACAACGTTTGACCTCAAGTCTATGCAAAATATCACGCTAGTTTCTAAGTCGATTAACCTGATAAAAGGCGATAAGCGAAGCACTCACGTTAAGCGTTCCTTTACAGGGCACAAGCTGATGTAGCGATGCTGCAAGAAGTCGTACCCCGTACGTTGAATTTGATGAAGCAAAATTTGGAATCCGATTATCACATACTAGACTCAGGTAGGCTACTTGAGTGCGTTGGTCAGTGGGCGTTGTTTATGCAACTCTACACGTTTTAAATGAAGGTTTTCTTAAATGTTCACTAGGAACATTAATCGAGCCTAGGAAGTTTCTGACCAACGATTTATTCCCAGGTCTCGCCAACTACTTCACAGTGATTCTCGTGCACAAGAAACGGATGAAGCTTGGCGAAAGCCGCGTTTTTGACTTCGCTAGTTCGTCTATGGGTCGTAAATTGCAAGTGGTGGAGGTGAGTGCTTTGAGTTCAGAAATCGAAAAGATTTCGCTTTCGATCGAAAAGATCGAAAGAAGGGCAGCAGACTGAGAAACTATTGCTATATATATATATATATATATATATATATAT
>MNPL01010226.1:6338-42149 GCA_002081605.1 Tropilaelaps mercedesae
AGGCGTTTTGCCAAGGCAAACCTCGCGTCAAAACTTAGCCTCCCAAAAGGTATTTGGCACGCAATAGCATTCGTATGCATCTTTTGGTCGAAACTTAGCTCCAGTGGTTGGAGCTAAGCCAGTGTTGGTGGTCGATAGCGTTGACGACGATGTTTAATTGGGTGATTGCTTCGCCCCATGATGTGGATGTTCCCCCATGAGTGTACGATTTTCAGCCTCGCGTCATATCCTGGCCGGCTGTAACTCTAAACTCGGCGGATTTTGTTGACGTCCTATCTAGAGAACGCAACTCCCGTCTTCTGCTTGAGTTTATCCATGGCAAAAAAGTAGTTCTTCTGCAGGCTGGGGCAAGCCACTCGGGTTCTGACCTTACTGGCAAGCAGGATTTATTGTAGTCTTCGCAGAGCGACAGCAGTTGTCTTACTGACCATCTGGCATAGCATTGTTTATTGAGTCGAAATTCGGCTCGGTTTTCTGTACAAAGACGGACGAGAGGGCGAAGTGGCGTTGGGAACTTCGATTGCTAAAAGCGCTGGTTCAAAGTCCCGCGGGGTGCATGCGAATCAAGACGGTGTTCATTTTTGCGGAGTTGCTATTATAGTTAATTAGTTACTGTATATTAAAGGACTCTGGGAAGAAGGCAAGGCTCTTGGTATGCCAGTTGTTCTCTACGCCCGCTTAAAATTCAAAGTTTGAAGGAGCACCCCGACCAGGTTTTAGGTTAGCATTCATTATAAATAAGTCATATATATATATATATATATATATGTACACTCCCCGACTGAGTTACGCGTAGTTGAAGATACGCTACGTTAGCCAGTTGTTACCCTTCAGCAGTAATGCACTCAAACAATTCTGCGTTTCAGTAGACCTTAGTACAAACCACGGACAGCTTTTAGCGTTTCGAAGGGTGCCTGTCTACCTCGCTCGAGTACGGGCTTTGCCCGCGTCACAGGTCGGTTTCCCCAGGTAGGCCAACTGATTTACTTCGTCAGTATCTCATGTTTCTTTTATTTCTTCGCATGCCTCGCATTTCAGATCCTCGGCTGCAATCTCTTGCTTACATGGATACCAAATATCTCGCTGCAACGCAACCCACGCCACCTCGAGAACCGCGGATCGGTCTACTCGTTTTACGGCAGCGCGAGTTGGGCCCCCTCGACGAGCAGTAATCTCGAGTTAGTATTAGTCGTAGATTCCCGTTTTAAAACCATTTCCTCTTCGTCTGCTCTGCAGGCCACGGCCACAGACGAGCTTTCTACTGAGAGGGAAAAGAACATCGCATATTTATTGGTTAATACTTGTCAACGGCCGGCTGTCTATGGCACCGGTAGGAGAGGACGGTCTATGGTGACATGTGAGCCGCAGGTGTAGTTGTTTACTGCGATTCGTTAACTTGACTAGGTTTACTGACGAATAGCTACCTCGTGACGGTGACGTTCAACTGCGTGGCTCCATTTGCTGATTGTAGTGGTCACGTCGTCTATTGATGCTTGCCTTGATGCACTCGTTGAATTGGTTCCCACGGTTTCGCGTCGCACGCTCCTTGACACTGGTTGACATGGATGTTATCGTAGTGTCATCATCAGTGTTCTCGTTACGATTTACGCAACGCCAAGGAGAGAACTTCTTCTGAAACACACTTCGCACAGTTCGGCAGCTCGCCGTTGAAGCACAGTTAACCTCGTATCCCTTAGCGGCCTCCGGACAGTTTAACGACGAAATACTCAATTGCCCTGGGCGGGATGAAAGGGCAGGGGAGTGTTAGAAAATTTACCTCGCTCTGCGTAGTAAACGACCTTCAAATGGTAGGAAGCACAAAAGTTCGACCTCAAACAGGCTACCAACGGATGAGCGACGAAGACCTATATTTTTTAGGGTTGGCCATCAGCCAACATTTAATGTCCACGGTAGCATTTTTTGCATTGCTTCGTAAGACGGACCCGATAAATATAAATGTGCAACGGGGGGGATCGAACCCGTGCATTTACCTGCCTCCTCCCAGCTCGACGGGCGGCGAAGATTTGAAATCTCTGCGTCAGACCAACTGCTCTAAAGCACACCTACTAAAGAATGTCACCTTGCCGATGTGTCCTTGAAGCCGTGTAACCTAGCGACCATAAAGAGAAACAGCTAAAACTTAGTTGGAGCGGAAAACTTCGATGTTCTACTGGGAAGAAAATTGTTAGGCGCCATCGATTCAAAAGTACAAATTAAGATCGGTATCTATATCTTCCATCTATTTTCGCCGAAGAAAGTCCACAAGGTATTTGATAGAATTCATTACTTTAGGCAACAACTACAACCTGGTGTCGATAATATTAAATTTCGCTTGACCTAATAGTTTTTGGGCTATTTTAGCTAAGCTGTTTCTTTTCTTTCGGAATTCGTTCTTTTAGCCTTACAGAATCAAATTACCTTGATATGTGTGCAGTATCGTCGGTTTTAATGCGTTAGATAGAGGGGTCATGTTAAGTCTGGGGTCAGAAAATCGGAGTAAACTCGCAGGGTTACGAGTTCGATTCCCACCGTTACATTTCTATGTTCATAGGGCCCATAGAGAGGAAGTGCGATGTCGTCCGTTGTTCTTTATTAGAAGTATGGAAACTGGAATGCTGCTTAAAGCGTCTGAGTGAATTTGTGCATAGCTAGCCACGAAAAGGAGCGTAAACATTTTTTGTAATAGTGGTTTAAGTGAGTGTAAGAGTGAGAGTAAGTGTAAGATATGATATCATACCTCTAATCTAGTCCCCTTTATTGATTATTTCTATACCTTTGATGATGGTATCGTTATTATTATTAGCATCTAAAGCAAAAATAATCTAATTTTTTTCTGTAAATCCGATTATTTTTGTTATTATTTCATATAAAATGTCTGCTTAATCAAACCACGAAACGGTATACGATGAATTCGGTATCACGATTTACTACCTAATAGTTATTAGGTTAATAGTTGATTAAGCAGATATTTTATATGAAATAATAACAAAAATCATCAGATTTACAGAAAAAAAATTATATTATTTTCGCCTTAGATGCTAATAATAATAATGATACCATCATCAAAGGTATAGAAATAATCAATAAAGGGGGCTAGATTATGGGTGTGATATCATATCTTACACTCGTTTGAGATGTCCAGCAAATAGTCATTTCTATGAGCTTTTTGCCAGAGGAAAGCAATCACTGTACCATCGCCTCTAATGTATGACTTTTGCTAAACGGTAAGTGTATTTAGTGTTTTGTTAACGTATTTCCTTTAGTAGATTTGTTGACCCTCCAAGGGACTTTCGAATGCCTCAAGAGCCAGCCTCCTGGAGTTAACACACTTCCAAATCTCCAATATAAATGATAATAAATAGATAAGATAAATGAATAGTAAAACACCCTAAAGATCTTCATAACGGTTACGTTTTGTGAAACATTTTCAATGACAACTTTTACTTAGTCATACGAATTCCATCAAATCGACTACGAAAGTTCATATTACTTCTTGACATCCAAAGGTGGTAGCAAAACTCATTTCGACACGGGTACGTTGTCAAAATTGGTGAAAAGTGTTTTCTAATACTTCTTGTTCTATCTTAAATCCTTCTCGAGAAAAACACATTTTGTGGACACCGTATATATATATATACGTACGGTACAAGAAGATCAGACATTCGCAGAAGATCGGCTCTATACAGAAGTTTGAGTTGAACGCGGCCATTGCGAAGAACCCTTACGCTACTAATCTACCAGTCAACGCTGATTTCTACTTCCGAAGCTGATTCCCGCCAGCCACAACCCCGACAACCGCCACCGAAATCTAGGTCTTCCTAAAGAACCTACAACAGGCTGGTGATAGAAGGCATGTGAAGTAGAAGGCCAACCATTGACTGGACGATCTTTTTGTGCCACCGTCGCAAACCTCTAGCGCACAGCCTTTCTGCAGTGCACGTCCAAGGGAAATCTGTCAATGTATCTTCACCAGCTTTTGCGCACTCTGAGGGCCACACGTAGCGGTGGTTTCCGGAGCGAGGACGTAGATGGTTGCAAATCCGGTGGTCGCCATGTGTAGATGCCCTGGCGACGCGCCGACTGCCCGTATCAATGGTACATCCACTTTGTACGCTCAGGAATAGTTGGTAGTGATGGTAAAGCACGGCCGAGCTTGATATGAAGGCAGGTTACCGAATTGTTTAGTGTCGCTTAAGGACCCAAATACCGAATGGGGTAACGAGCCAGTTTTGCTTCGTATGGATTTTCGTTGATTGGTACAAGGGCGAGCTAAACCGGCCCTGCGTGTCCAGGCCGCTGGAGCTAAAGTCTCCTGCGGACGCGAATGCTCAGCGGTTAGGATTGGTGCCCGTGGTTGGGTCGTTCGAGGTTGGCTGAAGGACGGTGCGTGCGTCGTGTGGCCATCGGCGTAGTCCGCCATTAGATGACGAAAGCGCGTTTCCCCCGGGTGGCACTCCAAGAAGGACAGGACGTGCGGCCAATCCGTGAAGACGGCAGAAAGGCCGTTTCGTTGCACTGATAGAGATTTGCTATAGTGTCCCTTCTTCATGGCGCTAGGAACAAAATCAGCGGGACCGATTTTCCGTGGCATCGGCTAGCACAAAAAGACGCCCTCACTTCGAGGAATTGACCTTCCTCAGACGGGACTGTCCAGTGATTGGTACGAAGTACACAGTCAGTTTCTCGTTCCTCATTGCGAGCATCGACCGCGTGCATAAAGAAAAAACGGACAATGAGCCATTGTTCGCACGCCCGTAATCTCCTAAACTCCGACGTATTCGCAGAGTGCAGTCGCCGCTCTATTTCCGGCTAGTTGTGCCTTTCCACTATTTTGCTGACGGGTAACATGTCGTTTCGCTAGCAACGGATTATCATGGTGGCCTTATTTAGCGAGGGGTAGTAATTCAAGTGGATGTGTCCGACTGCGGGCGAAGACGGCCAACCACTCTGGGTTTGTCTTGTTAATGAACTCGCGGAATATTATGCACATGGGGGGGTAACTCTGGGGAGAATGCCAGCTACAAGGCCGAAATCGTAGTTTTCCCGCAAACGACCCGACGAAAAAGTCTCTTCCGTGAACGACCCTTCGACGCAGGAGATAGCCTAAAACTGGTGTTATTATTCTGGCCGTTCTCAACTACTGGTCAGTACCGCCATCAGCTACACGGAAACGTCCTATATCCGCCCTATATCCGCGTGTTTTGGATAACTAATAAATAAACAGTGATTAGCGGATGATATCGGTTATTTTGACGACCAGTGTGAAACTTATCCCCTTCCTGACCAAGGCGTGCGTTCACTCCGCTGGAAGGCCTTGCAACATTCAGCTTTAGTTCCAGCGGCTCGGTTTTCATGTCCCACCCGCCGTTGGCACACAACCCTGCTTTGCCTCCCGGCGGAACAGGATGTCCTAAGGAGCCGGTCGCTTTCTCTGACTACTACACAATTGCCCCCAGGAAGGACATCTAGCCTCAGGGAACATGTGCGAAGTCTGCCCAGATCCGATAGACTAGCACAACACATGGCGGCAGGCTCTCGACCTCCTCCGAATGCGTCGGCCTTACGCCTGGTTCCCGAAAGAAAGAAAGGGATAACGAGCTAGGCGGAGGATAACTAAATTACTTATTCGCTAGCAAATTTCGATCAAGCGACACCTGTGCGACAAAGCACGGAAGACATTTGTATTGCCATGACATCGGGAGTGCCGCCTCCAGACGGTTTTTTGGGTCGAAACACTTTAAGGACGTTTAGCTCGGCTTTGTACGACAATGTCGTTCGTGGAACAGCATTCCTGGGGGTGGAAACGGCACAATGAACCTCTATTTGTTGTGTGTCGCACCGCGAACGTTCCCTTCAGGGTATGGCTCTGCAACGTAAACAAATCGACGTACGGTCACGGTGATGGCAGAAGTAACGACGATGTAAGCCGTAAACTCGTACAGATTCGACGATTAGTAATTTTCGAGATTTTCTCTGATCGCAAGGCTCAGCACCTCTGGCCGTTTCATCCAAAAACGACGACACCTGCTCGATGTTGTGGTGGAACATTTCGCCTGTTCTGTTCGGTACAGAAGATCTAAAAGCACGATTTAGAACCTACCACCATTGGACGTTCACTTCGACATGATTTTCTTCTGACTGAGAGTCGTCTGAAAACAGGGCTGTAGTTTCAGGATTCTCAAACAGTTCAATCGGGTCAGGTCTACTCTGCCATTTAGCCAATGAGTGGGAAAAACGTTTCTTCGACAAGTGTTTTCCGAAATGTCTCAAAGCTGATGAGGACCTATCGACTTGTTCCTGCTCTTTACCATACAGAGTAACGCCTATCTAATAGAGCGAATGCATGGTGGTCCTTATGTTGTGCAATAAACTGCCACAATTGCATTTATTCCATATGGCTCTCTAGCTAGTTGTACATGAAGGAGTACACCGGGAAACGACTACGATGATTAATTCATATTGACTACGCGCGCGTAATTAGGCCTGGGAGTTCCGCCTAGAGCTAGACGACCGTCTTGGGCAGTGCATACGGCCAAAAAACTACGCAGCAATAATAATAATAGTATTAATGCGTATATATTCGTAGTGCTTGTTTCCCGATACGAGGACAGTGGTAAGCTCGTGCCACTGAACCAGTTACGGTATATTAGGCCGTACATCGTCCTTGATACTGAATCCACCTTCACGTCATCAGATTACTAAACACGCCGGCTCGTAGAACGTACACCAATCTCCCATGTACCTCAAGCACTGAAGAATGCGGTTGACGTCATGGCGAATGCGCGCGACAGCGAACATTTCCCGACTTCCGTTAACTTCGGCTACCTGACGCATCCGCTAGGCGTTCTTCGTTCCGAAATAATTCCGCCAGCCACAGCCTTCAAGTCGAGCTTCCATCAGTTTCCGTGTACGCACCGCGCCGGCATATGGCGATGTACGTTGGACTTTTCCATTACTCTGATTGCTGTCAAATATGGTCAGGACCGGGGCTTCATCTGAGCTGTTTCAAGGGGCATTCTGCCATTCAGCGTTATGGCTATCAGCTGGCGCATTTCATGATGCGATCAGGTCGGAACGAACTGTTGGCTCATGCGCCGGAACATGGACTGGTCACGCATCTGATGAGGTTGTATATTCAAACGTCAGACGTCCACCAGCCAGAGCAAACGAAATCGAACGCGTGAACTAACCGGACTTTTGGTTAAGGTTCCATGTTACGTTTCGGCGATGACGCATTGAGGAATCCGGACCGAGAGCTTTCGTTGATCGTCGGCCGTGTTTCACTCTTCATGAGTGATTCGACTAGGTTCGAGATTTTCTTTGAAGAACTCAATTAGGTATAGGGATGAGTGGGTGTTTGGAGTCCCTTTGGCAGCATCTAAAATATTTCCCAAGGCTGACCATCAGCCAACATTCAACGTCTACGGAAGCACTTTTTGCATTATTTCGTAACACGGACCCCATAAATATAAATGTGCAAAGACGGGGATCGAACCCGTACAGCTACATGCTCTTCCGGTCGCAAAGCGCACACGAATGCACCAGGCCACCAAGCTCGACCGTTGGCAGCATCTGCCCAGCGTGTGCCTAACTTCGTGTGCTTAATGTACTCGACGTAATGCGCAAGCGGGTGCAAGCCCGAAATATGGAAGATGGCCGAAATTTATTTCACAAGCAAGCCACACATTGTTAACTAATGCCGTCTACTGGATATGCACGACATTATGATGGTCCAATGTATCGAGGCCTATATAAGGCGCCTGCCGGAAAGCTCGAGATAAATTTGTTCGATTTTCGCAGGCGTTCAGTACGCACGGTAAGGACAAGTCATTTCTATTCCCGTTTACTAAAACGCTTTATAGTGTCGGACCGCTCCTTCGTTTAACGAATCCTTTATATTAACATTCGATGTAGAGCTCCGTCGACATTGTCCTGCCACAGCGGAAGGACAAGCCGGTCTATTACGCCGTCAAGTCTAGCTAGATAAACCCCCATGCTCGTCGTTTAAGGAATTCACCATAATAGCTAGGCTACTCCGCTTAAGTGTCTTCTGGCAGGGGAGCAGGCCCGCTGGCCTATCGGCTAACAGATTCCTCCAGGACTAGTCGGTACAAAAGGACAATCACCAAGCAAAGGACCTAATTTGGCCTTAATTCCGCTTTACTGAGTCCCTACCATCGACTCATCAAGGCAAGTCGTTTCCAACATGAACACTATGACAACATTTTGACCTGGTAGCTGCGTGAAACCGTTCCGAGTTCCTGCCAGGGGTGCTTTATCGGGTACGGGGGAGTGCCGGGAGTGTTGTCCGCCAACGAAGTGGGCCAATTCCCATCCAATTGTTCGCATATCGTTCGAAAGGCGATAATCCACATTCTTCATGCACATTTTGCTCAAGGCAGTGTCTATGCGAATGTTCCGTGCGACGAGGACCTCGACCGGATCCTTCCCAAAGGGGTTCGCTTACCTTCGACAGTGTAGGCGGCCACTGACGAATACTTCATGGTTGTTCAGGCCAAAAACTTTCGCTTGCGACGTGCCGATACGGACAGGCGCCCACAAAGCCTACTCGAGACGAAACTCGTGGGGCGAATCCACTGCGCGAACTACGGCTAGGGCCTATTTCTACACTGATAGCCTGTTGGGGTCCCGTCAGGGGCCCAGTACCCCTGTGGGCCCCTGAACTTCTTGTCATTGTACGCGTCTATGGCCGAAGTCATGTAAGAGCAACGGAGTTCATAGCGGAAACGGTCCTCTTGGAGCCGACAGGCGATACGTCTCTAATATATATGTGACCCCGTGTCAGATAATTCAGAGGATTGCTATCACTAAAAGAACAAGCGCAAAATAAATGCCGGAAACATGTCACGCGTGCGTAGGGTTGATCAGAAAAAAGTCGTGTGAAGAAGCTGGCCTCGGCTTCTCGGCTAGGCAAACGTACACGAGGAGGAGCGAGGCGAACAATCCGCATGAGCCATGCCCAAAATAAGCTTAGCTCACTTTATAAAAGTGACTTTTGAGTTAATCGCGCCCAGAGGGTTGCCGATCGGCGTTAGGCCAATAACGACAACAACAGTGCGTACATAGTTGACAGATGCTGTCGGCCATTGTCATGAAGGAATATGTTGTGTCTTCGATATTTCGATGGATTAGCCTCAAAGATGGCTACGAAACACTGCCCAACGCAGATGACAGTGCACGAACAAGAACGATGGCTCGAACGTTGAGTCTTGTGCCTTCGAAGTTGCCGGATCGCGTTGGCATCATCGAACGTGAGCTTCGCATTTCTTCGCATCCTGTCGCTGTCGGTGGAATTCGCAAGGGCGAAAGAGCGGTTTCCACCGAAATTGACGATAGCTCCGCATTTTCTGTCATTTTCTGCACAGTCGAAACACAACAACGAACAGCGAACTCGGAAGCCTGGCGATGGCCGTCGACACACTCGAGCGTACGACGCTGCCTGTCGATGTCGGCCGTCTTGTCCAGGACTCCGCAGGACTCTTACGGCCTTCGACGTTCACGTGTACCGTTGCCAATAACGTACGTTCACATATAATCGTCTTTTCGCTCGAATACGCGAATCTCCACTCTGGCGTCGCCCGATTGCTCGAGTCCTCATTCGATTATAAAAAGAAAACTAGTGGACGTTTATTGTGTGTCGAGCAGGACGCACAGCTCGGCCTGGGTTCGTCGTACAATAACAATCCGATGCCACCCAAGCTCCGCGTTCCAGGTCCGAGGACTCACACCCGATCCGATGTCCCTGTCGTGAGCACGGTAGAGAACTAGCAATAGCAAACTAGGCTAGAGTGTTTGTCGTCAGCGCTCACTTGTCGTTTGTTCTACTTCCGTAGCGATGTGGCCACCGCGTCGTCGGCGTCCCCGAACAACTCGCGGTGCTCCGACCGTGAGAGCATCGAGAGTGGCGCTACTCCGGCGGGCGAAGAGCGACGGCCCAGCGACGACTTCGAGCTCAACCGGAGGATTGTGCAGGAATGGAGAAATCGGTAGGTGGAATAACTTCCGATTCACAAATAACCAAGAGACCCTTCCTTTCTTTCTCTCTCGCGTTCGGTGGACTTCGCAAACTCGAGGCTGCTCAAGCGTGACAGATCGATGTGGAGCGGCCGACAGCGACATGTGACGCTGTCAAGGGCGGTGAAGTTTTACAGACGTTTTCGAGTTGGTGCCTGGGTCCACGTCCACGAACACAGCGTACGAATTTCAGACCAGACGTGGGACCGGGTAGCGTTCCGAAAACAACAACAGTCAGGTCCCGATAGAACTCAAAAGCCTTTAGTGTTTGCATACAGCGGGGACGTAGAGAGGGGTCCGAACTTCAAGTCGAACCTCGAACTCAACGACTGCTCGACGATGCATGGAGAACTGCGAATTGCACAACAACGTCAACGAACATCTCACAGGTAGAATCGGCGTTTGATAGCGACTGTCGCTTGTCAGTACGCACGAGGCACTTGGCTAAAGTTGCAGACTAATAATTTCGCGGATAAGTTCGCACGCAAGTGGACGCTCCTCGCTAGGGCGTACGGCTACCGCTGTAAACGTTCTCTGTGCGTATACTTATCGCCGGCCAGCGTGTCCCCTCACGGGACCTGTCGATCACGCTGGCCACGTAGGCCCTGACGGGGGTCCGGTGCAACATTTCCATACGCATCGTCACATCGCGCAAATACAGGGAAATCCGAATGGGCCGACGTCCGTTCTCCGATCAACGATATCCTTCGTGGCGTTGTCCTCTGGGCCGGCCTCCCACGCCAGCTACTACTAATAGAGAAGATCGACCTTGGGTAAATGGATTGCATCGTGGCGGCGCATAAAAATATAGAGATTGCACCCTCAGACGCCCGGCCTAGAACAATCACGACGGGTGGGTCTGACCTATTGCAGATACAGATGGCAAATTCAGGGCGTCTTAGAGGTCGAGTTCGGGAATGAAATAGTTCAGCGTCGATTTGTTGCGACTTCTGCACTTCTATAGCTGACAGTGACGACGTGTCGTCATCCGCTCAGACCGAGTAGCGTCTCCTTGATGGATCACAGCTTAGTCTGTCATTACTCAATAGTAACACCGCGATAACTTAGCTAACTTGTATATATATATATATGTATATAAAGAGGTCGTTGATAAAGGCAGTAGGTAACGGAGCTGTCCGATGTGTAGCTTATCGATCGTAAACATGCCGTGCGCAATTGGACCACCGGCAGTTCTTCAAACGAAGTGCCAAAGGAATATCTACTCGGTTCACTAGGCTGGGTAGTTCCCGTCGATCTGGCTAGAAGACCATCGATCACTTCAGCAGCGTCGGAGCATTATCATCTCTCGCACTTCGCTTGGCTATTTCGTTGCACCTATGCTTGCCATACACTCGAACTAGCAAACAACCGAGTCGCCACGTTGTCCTACAGAACGAAACGTGTGAGTGAAATGTCTGCCCTTACCAGAGCGGTAGCAACGTCTCGCTTCGACGGTTATTCGTTAACCCGGTTCAGTGATCAGGCAGTTAGATACTGCCCCTCGTTCCGGAACTCCAGCCGTGCGCCCCTCATCGATGGCCCGGATTTGCTTTATTTTTCGCACTCGGATCTCATTCCGTCCGTGACGTTGTCATCATGTGCAGCGTCACTCATCGTGGCTGCTGTTTCCCTTCATCCGACGACGATTATTAGTCGGAGCCGAACGCTCTGTCCTCGCGATCCACGGGGCGACAAACCAGGTAAACGCCTTCTGGCAGTTTCGATACGATTTCACCATTGTTAATTGTTTTCGTTTTCATGCGAGTGGGCGCCAGCCAAATTGCGCAGGCCTCACGTAGGTCGTCATGGCGAGTGACCCTATCGAGAGACCTAACCTGCTCGACTTAGCGCCTCTTAAGGCCTGGGTAGGCCGCTGCGCACTGAGTCGAACGCGCCGAGGCGCAGCTGACAGTTTCGTCAATTTCTGCAGCTGCATCGACTGTTTTATGGCACGATCACAGCTACAAGGCGTGGGCCTAACGTGCAGACGCTGGCATGGCCTTGTCAAATGAGCGTCCTGGCCACCCGGCTCGCTGAATCGGCGAGTTTTCCAAGGAACTGTACTCTCTAGAAGTTTGTCGTTCCCTAGGGTCCTGTGAGCGAGCAAGTTTCGCCTAAGAAGAGTGGGCTTCACATGGGTAGAGTTTTCATGAGCCAGCGATCTTCATGGCCTGCTCCGCGCATTAGCAACGCAGCGAAGACCGTACGCGGTCGATATTGCCTTATTTTGCCGTAGTATCATCAAATGAAGACCCAGGCCGAAGTGTGAAGATTGAATGGAATGAATCTCAATGGTGTAGAAGCTTCCGCAGCGTGACTGTGATGAGTCGAAGGTCTTGTCGACGTTTTCCGCTTGTTCGTGCTTCGTGGATTACATAAAAAAGAAGTTTGGCACTAAAAAAGAAGTGTCAGCACAAATAAGGCGAGTGTGACGCCGCGTCGCAATCGCGCTACGCTGAAATTGAGCTGTAAATTCAAGAAATCTTGAGAGAATTTTGAATCTTTTTCGCGCCGCCGTTGTTCCATTCTTCTCGGCATAGACAACATACGAAGAAGATGTGCCATTAACAGGATCAGAAAAAATGGCCGTTGGCACAACTCAGACGACCGCCCTGAGCGGTTTGTTCTCCTCTGGCTGCTTGAAGCCAAGTGGAATGAGAACTTCTTCAAGAACTTCCACTGACTGACAACGAATTACAAAATGCCATAATCTTGGCCTGTTCGCAGGCCAGCGTAGGTCACTGCGTGCTTTGATGATGTCTTAGGGCGATACTTTAGTCACTTGATTTCGCAGCCACTAGACAGCCAGAGACGCGTATAGACTGTATTCCTTTGTACACAGTTTTAGGTTGGCCTTTTGTTCGAGAGGGGTCATACTTGAGGAATGTTTTTACTTTTTCGGCATGTCCTCATATTGGAAGAGGAGGGGCTGGTCAACGTGGTTCGATGCTTCGCCAGAATTTCTAGCAGATTCAGCAGTTGCGGTCCTGACGTCTCCTGAATGCCGGTTGTGTGCGGCCCGTTCGCGTAGAAATGCTACAGGAACGTTGCGCGTTCCCTGACGCTTGAAATCACTTCGATATGACGCCTAACACGGAGCCATATCGAAGTGAAGCCCTCCTTCGCCATTGTCCCGCCTGGGCGCAACGTAGGCCGCTGGGT
Source organism: Tropilaelaps mercedesae (assembly GCA_002081605.1). NCBI lineage: Eukaryota > Metazoa > Arthropoda > Arachnida > Mesostigmata > Laelapidae > Tropilaelaps > Tropilaelaps mercedesae. The sequence continues at coordinate 19,536 of MNPL01010226.1, forward strand.
CGAGCGCATCTGACAGCGTTAGGAGAAGCGCAAGGACAAGACCCAATATCCAATCGAAGATGGGGCATCCGAAGAATCCGCCTAAACGCGTTTTCTCGGCACGCAAAAAAACACCCACAGCTGCCACGAGATATGACCATGATAGTACGTCCGCCAGAACCACCTGATGAAAGTCGATTTCCCTATGCGACGACGCGCAAAAATTAACCTGGTCAGGCGCAAAAATTCTGCTGCTCTGAGTACTCCGACACTGGCGGGTCGCTTTCGGCAAAATAATTCGTTAATTTCGACTAGGAACCGAGTTCCGGCGCAGCGGTTCTTTAGAGATCGGGTCAGTTGGGCATCTTTTCGGGCAAAGGCAAACGTCCCAGGGGCGCAGAATAAGTTTCGGTCACTCCCGTAGGCTCGCGCGAAAGCCGAGGGACCCTCCGTCTCCAATTAACCTTAAGGCCACTAGGCCAATGCTATTATCATCGTACTACAGCAACGCCGCTGTGCGGACCCAGCCATTGGCACGAAATGCATTTTTACGGTGCAGTTGCGCTACCTGATGCACATTTTCAAGGAGCTCGTAGTTAGCAGGTTATTCGGCTCGAGCGGACTGCTCTACGTGTTCTGGACATAAACGTCCTATAGAATATCATTGTACATAACAGACACACATGCGCACACGCACATCTACGTAGGCTACGTAGGACTCGGCTGGACGTGAAGGAACTGCCACAACGGCCCCTTACCGAGGCCATACTGCAAGAAATAGAGGCCTTAACGACAAACGGTTCAAATTACCTCCTTCCTTGTTCCTTTGTTGAGATTGACCGAACTGCAAATGTCCAATTACCAGCGGGCGACGACGTTCTAGCCGCCTGTCCCTAGACAATGGCTGGCAACGATTTTGAGAATTCCGGATCTCCGGCCACTGTGGACTTAGGCGGTGTTCGCACTCTGAAATAGCTGCCGGTTTTGCGCCAGGCCACTGTGCTTGTAGCTCGAAATAGAATTCCCACCTGCCCCCGAGGGCAAAGCAGCGGGCGGAGCAGTCGGCGTCCGCCGGTGAACGGATCCGACTTCGTCGGGGGCGAAGAACTTCATCAACCCGCATTAGCACTGCTTATCGAGAGCCGCGTCTGAGATGCGTTTTCCGCAACTTCGACCCGACGGAGGCGCCTCGTAATCGAGTTCTTAAATTTCTGCCGCCGGAAGTCCTGATGGATTCACTGAGACTCCACTGCCGCCACCTCTATCAGCATAAATGTGAATAGCCTTTTGCGATTTCCGATGAAAGGGCGATGCATTCAGCGTGATTAGAATTGCGCGATTCTGCGAAAACAGGAAGAACGCAGACATATATGGACGATGCATGGTGCCATGCAACTCACTCAGAACATGATTCAGCTGAAGTGTCGACTGGCGATTTTGTGGCCGCCGAAGAGAAATTTGATGGGGATCTCTATAAATGGCGTTTCGCACACAATGCCGTACGAGTTGAGCGATACAAAAATAGCTAGGGAAAATGATTTTCCATAGGGAATTTTCGACACAAAAGGAACTGTTTTTCTAGGGAGGGCCGTCACGAACGAGACATATCGAGTAGCGGAAATGGCAGGGTGGGCACTGACTTCAACGATTACCTAGAATGCTCGTTGAATAATTAACTGACATAGAACTATACCAAGTCAATTGCCGAACAAGCGAACTAGTTTTTTTCCTGGATTCTCCCAGCAAGGACATCAGCTCTCACTGGTCACATGCGCGGTTAGCGGTAGCTTTAGCGTTAACCTTTTGGAACATTTTTTTTCACCCGACAATCGCTAAAAGCCAGAGAGAAGTTCTCTCACGGAGGAAACGACAGGTCACGCGGCAAACGTGAAGCGGAAAACTGTGTCACTTAAACGAACGACGTACTCGGGGTTTCGTATGGGGCTGCCGCAGCGACTCGGGTACCACAATGGTCTCGGCGGACGCAGCCCGAGATGGTCGACATTGAACGCTTCGTTCTCGAGAAAAAGTTTCCGACACGGGGACGAAGAAGTCGCTTACAAATTGCCGAATCGCAAGAAAAGGCCGGCTCAATTTAAATCGCATTGTATAGTATATCGCGAGAAAAACTTATTATCGCACCGATACTCCCTATCGAACAGTCTTCGTTAAGATTAATTCGTTCTGGTGCGGCCAGACGCGTCCTTGCGAACAAGTTTTGCCCGCCCTTGAGAGTAATCACGCGTCCGCTATTGTTCAGAGTTAAGTGTAGTGTAATTATTATCAGAGTAATTCTTATCGGCAATGTTGAACATCTCGCTTATCCGCATCTTCCGAGGGGAGACGAGCGAATTTTTCTATGTGAACGCGTGCTGAAGCACATGCAGGTCCAAATGTGACATCTTTGTATTCTTCGTCAAGTCAGTTCGCTTGAACTCTGATCGTATTACGCGATGCACTCTGGATATACGAAACCCCCATACGGTCACGTCGACGAGACCTTTTTGTGTCTTCAGTCGCGACGCAGCTTCCTTTTGTTGTGTTAGCCTATGCAAAGAATCACGCTAGATAAATCCAGATAAGCCGGTCGACACTGGACACTTTCGTATTAGTGCGAATACGTAAAATACGTACACAAAAAACAGACGCGTCGCACGGCGCCGCAAGAGTGCGACATTGTATGACATGAGGGGCACGGCGTATTTGGGATTTACACGAGGTACTGGAATAAACTGTCCGCAGCTGTCGCTAAACGCTAAACATATCAAGGCGTCATGTCTCGCTGGATTCGTTGAGGTCCCGGTGTCCGCCAGTGACAGGTGCCCTCATCCCAAGCGCGATGACGGACAGAAGGAAGTTTACGGCTGGGAGATCTTACGGCGGAAACCACACACATCGGCTGAACTCCTGGAGAACTCGGGTTCTGGCATATCGTGAGGGCTTTCCGTTCTCCTCCGAGCAATTAACGATCGCGGATATATACAACGGTCGCTCGGCCATCGGCACGGACAAGCAGCTCCTTGGCCTCCGTCGCCGTAGCGTGTCATTGAGCGTGCCTCTCGAACCATTGAAAGTTAACAGCTTGACCCCGCAATTCGTCGAGTTCCTCGTGCCTTTTGCTGTCACTTCTGTGACTAGAAAGCTGTCGCGAAGCTGCAAAATGTTCATTTGTACGGCCTCACCCCGAAAATAGAGCTCAAAAAACTGAAGCGTCCTCGCGAGTGTTGTGTGTGAGTCGATTGCGAAGGCTTCAGGACGTGAACACACTGTTCTATCGAGGAGTTGGTAAACTCAAGGCTAAATTTGACGCTGATTGCCACCGTCGAGGGGCTAAATATAGAATCCGGAATGGGCTTCACGCTTGTGACGTGACCCAGTGCCAGCCACGGAGTTCAAGGTCGGTGTCCATCTGAAAACTGGTTGAGAATTTGGTCGACAGTTGAAATCATAGCGTTAGATCTGCTGGCGAGCGGGCGCCCGCTAGAAGCGAGCATTAAATATGGGGTACTCAAAACGAGAGGATGGTTGGTTGGTTGGTTGGTTGGTTGGCCGGGAGACGTGTAAACGTTATGGCCGCTAGGGAAGGGGCGATCTTTGTAGGCATTCAGGGTCTGTGCATCAGGTACTACACAGCACCCCGTTGGAAGCACATGGCCGAATTCACGTCTGAAGACGTTGAAGTCACCGATGTCACTGGGTACCGCCTATGCAGACGGTAGTTTTGGGTCCATGTTTTGGGTCCAACGATTTACCCTGTGAGATCTCGTTGGTGTTCTCGCATCAGCAGGGCACCTCGTTTGTACGTTATCGACAAAGATTCAGTTAGAACTGCAGATTGACTAGTAAGTTTAGCCAGTACTATCCTCGCGGTGGACTAGCAAACATTTCGACAGGCAAATTGTTCTTTGGTTCTTTATGTTTTCGTTACTGCCAATCCAGCCCCTACTGTATGCCCCAGCATGGCAAAAGACGCAGAGTCGGCTTTTGGCATGGCCCCAGGACCTGTAGATATTTCCTTATATTTTCTTTTTCTTGCTGGCGTTGCACCAACGAACGCCTTTCGACAGTTGCTTCTTACCTCAAGCAAAAAAACATTTTCTCGGCGATCTATCCGTCTGGCATTTGGACTTTGGCAATACCACTACTACTACTACTACTACTATGAGCTTATTTTTCATTTATTTGCTCTTCTCCCAAATCTCTCGACGAACTGAAGTCCACCAACGATACCTGCTTGTTACTTCGGCGGAGCTGCCGCTCTCCTTTCTGTCCCCTGACCTCCCCTTTCTGCCGGCATCGCCTGTCTTGACAACCACCTCCTGACGAGCCGGACGACGCTGCGTTACAGATCCGGCGACTCGGACGAGACAGACTCGTCGATGAGCTCCGACGATCTGGCCACGATGTCCGGTGAGCACCCCGCGCCGTTCGGCGCAGCCACCGACCCGCCAACAGCGTTCCTAGCGGAAGATGCGGTGGAGTGCGTGTTCTCCAATGCGACGACGTGCTCGGATATCGCTCACGATTTTGTCCAGGCGGCCGCCCCGACGGCGGCGACGGCCGCCACTGGTCCCGGCAGTGTCGGCGGAGACCCACCGACGGGGGCGACGACAACGATAGCGACGCCGACCGCCGCGGAACAGATACCGACAGGTTTGTACCCTGTGCACGCATAACTGTTGGCAGTGTTTTTCTCGTAGGGTCGTATTTGTTGTCGTTATTATTGTTGAATCTTTCGTTTCGAAGTAGTTCGTTTGTTGTTGCTGTTTGTATGACGATGTTTTTGTTGTAACAGTCACTGCCACTGTTGATATTGTCGTTGTCACTATTACATTTGTTGTTACTGTCGTCGTTTTTGCTATTGGATATGATTATTTTCGTTGCTATTACTGAGTCGGACATTGCAAAAATGCCAACCAGACTTCAACAATAAAGCGGCAACATTTCACTGACAGATGTCGTTTACGGCGTTTCGCGCTATCCCATGGGCATGGATTTTTTTCTAGTCAAACTGAGTAACACTGACTTGATCGTCGCTCGAATTGAGCTACTAACTAGAACTTAGTTGAAATAAATCTAATGACGTATATGCAAACACGTCTTTCTTCCTCTGGGTTCATTAGATCTGGTTGGGCTATCGTGTACTTGATTAGGATGATTATTAAACGACGAACCGAACTAAGTCTCACGTGGCGAATTTATTAGCTGAGGTATGTTTCGCACCGGATATTCGTAGCGTTCCATTAGGGCCACTGGCATGCTACTACGGTCATGATTTCGTCGCAGAAGTCGTTTTCTAAGAGTAATAACAGTTATTATGTGTAAGGTACACGTGTCGCCCAAATGGTGACGTCGTCCAATATCTCCCTCGCGGGTTTTCTTCTGATCAATCCGGGATCAGCAAGACGAATTTTCAGTATTTTTCTGACGACTTTCAGCATCGCTTTCTGATTACACTTCTGTGCCTCTGACCCCCTAGCTTGCCGGTACATTGTTAGACCAGAAAAACTAGAAAAACTTCGCCTAGAGAATGCTTTCTATTTCTAATATACTAGACGAATATTCGAATCAACATGATCGCGTTACATACATACGTATATTGGAAAAATTGGAAATTTACAAAGGTGCTCGGGTAAGTTGGATTTGAGTTTAAGTACGCTAGTTAGATTAGCATTGTGCGTTTTAGCAGGCCACGTCGCGTTTGCACGGACGCCGTTGCCGCCAAGAACGTCAGATCCTACTGTTCGCCGGACCCACAGGCCAACTTTGACGCTCAGCGTCTCTAATCGAGACGTAGCAGTGGATTTCTGAGAGAATCACGTACATTAAAGACGCCAGTTTAGGATATCTGATCGAAACGTATTGCTCCGATAGTGTTGGCTAATAAACCAGGCCGACAGCAACCAACGATCGTTACGCTGGAATTGTCCGCCGGCTACTTTGTGCGATCCGAAAGGTTTTGGGCACCCAGACCCATTTAGCGGTGAGGCTACGTCGTTTGTCGTAACCCAACAGGTTGGGTGCTCATCCGAAGTTCTACATAGCAAGGGACCGCTATCTTGCGATGCTCTATATGTGTTTATGTCTAGCATTTATGTTGCAATAGTTGGTCTATCTTGCGTGCCGCAATAGCAAACGATGCCTCAGAGCATTCTATTGCTATTTTTCCCATAGACAGCTTAAAAAGCTGTCGCATCGAGCCGAACTCGGTATACGTGGCACTACTGAGTTAGCGAATATTCCCACTGGTTGACCCTGGAGTCCCTGGCATCTCGCGCTTTTCGACAACGACCTTTGTGCATGCCTAACCTTGAATAGCTCATCTCGCCCTTTTGCATCGTCGCACCCAGTTCCCAGAAGACCTTTATGGCGTTTAGTCCGCCCTAAACGTCGGCTGAGGTCTCCCGCTTAGGCCACCGCTGAGACGGTTAATACGACGAAATCAGCCCAGACTGGTCATCCGTCGATGTTTATTCTTCCGGTCGCACTTCCGAAAGAACGCCTTAATTTGGTGATAGTCGTAAAACCTAAAGTTTTTCATGTATTGTAACCTGCAGAACACGTATGCGTGGATTAGGTCACCCAGCGGGGCCCACTTGGCAGTCGTACACGGCCGAACTGCGGTTGAAGCGTCTCCGGGAACGACGCGAGCGATGCGGGGCCACTTCGGCAACATTGTTGACTCAAGGTCGAAGTGGCCTCGCTATTTTTCAGCTCATACGATTAGGTTTGCCCTCGGCAATGCCACAGTATTTGGCGTGGTGTCGGGATAAAGTTGGCGGACGCATTCCGTCAACATCGGATGAAGCTACCACCCACCCTTCTGACGTAACTTCTCTATCTGGAGCCAACTATGCTGAATTTATATTCGTTGTTTCGCAATGGTCTAATTCGACGTGCATCGTTGAAGTGTCTAATGTCGGGCGAAAGTCAACTTAGCTGGCCATTGCGCCACGGCTACGGCGTCCGGCTGCTAGCAGCCGACAAACATGGCGGACGCCTGGCCCCCACTCACCTGCAAGAAACATCGCCCGCGACCAGCGATCGGCATTACCTAACACCAACATCAACTTCGTCAAACGCAAAATGGCTGCCGACGCTTGGGCTTTGGTGCGGCATTTGCTCGGTCGGCACCGTCGTCGGCACGTCGTCGGTTTTCCGTTCCGCGAGTGTCACCAGTTTTATTGCTCAGCTCGTTTCGCCGGCGTCGTGAGTTCGTCCGGGACGCCAACTGCGAGATCTGCCAGGACAGATGAGGCGGATTAGGTCAAAACAGGCTGTCGTCGATCGGTATTGGCGGGATTTCTCGTTTTCACCCGTTAGGCTTCGTCCAGCGCGGACATAACGGACAAGGTCGCAACGGACGCACAATCTGGAACGGTCGTGTTTGAATGGAAGGCCAACGGACGTGGTGCAAACTCGACCGCCTGCCACCAGTGTAAAGCTTCCGTCAACTGACGGGGGCGTTCGCCTGTTGAATACGGACTCGGGTAGATATCATCGTTGTTGGTATCGAAGAGGTCCGTGCGTAAGCGTTTGTTTCGGACTGCACACCGAAAAGAAGTTTTGTGAGCCGAGAAGTTGATAATGTGCTGGAGAAATGCGTCCGTTGTTCGAGTTGCGCCACGAAAAGCGAGCATTGGCTGAAATTTAGGGAATCACTCGTTTGGAACTGGGTAATGTCGTATTGGGTAAAGTTTCCGGCGGTACGAATAAAATGCAACGACAATTAATCGTACTCACAATGATAGTAATGAAATAACAACAATAATTATTATCGTCATTATTAATCATCGTTACTAATTCCGTTTATTGACCACAGTAGGTTTAACAATTACAGCGTCATTGTGTTTTGAAAAAGTCGAGTAATAAACACAATTGCAACGAGCCCATACCCCCAAAAATGATTATTTCTGTTAATGATTATTTATGCTATTAATGTTTATCCGATGAGTTACTCATTTGTGGTGGTTCCCTATCCAACTTACTAAACTCGACCGTAGAGGAGATCTCCCATAGATTCAACAAGTGGTCGGCCGAACCTTGTGGCCCTTGTCCTGTGTTACCGGGCCGATGCTGTCTTTCAACGTCGACGACGAGGCCAAATTGTTAATCGAATTAAATTGGCGAGTGCTTGCATCGTTTGAATGCAAAGTTTACCGAGTAAACGGCGGTGCAAACGGAGCAAACGGAGTTTTCGTGGAGCTGCCAGTCGCTCTCGGGCGCAGATGCCCTCTGGGGTGGTCGGCGATATGGGAGCTGCTCGCCGCTAACTTAGCACGGGCGGAATTCGGCAGCGAGTAGGAATCGTTGTGCGGGATAAGGTTCTAGGCTAGTTCATACGCCTGGGAGCATTCGTCTTCTAGTACAACGGCAGGATGAGTAGAGTTGGACCCAGTTAGGAACGGCGTACTCCGTTCGCATTGTATTGCCAGGATCGATACTATTGGTAGCGGCCATCCGTAATACCCTAGGCGGTTCTGACCACGGCCATTACGCCTATTGCGGGGGCAAATGAGCTCTCATCCACAAAGGTTTCACTTCCTGCAAAGAAAACTTTAATATACATTTTTGCCGTGCATAGGTCCTCCAAAAACGCGCCTTCCGGACATAAAAGTACTCTGCGAGCGAGGCCGCTCAGAGGTGGGGTGCATGGAACTGCGCCCACGTTTAGAGAACAGCCTGTGACTATATGAGTACGACACCCCGCACTACAAGAGACGCCTCACCCGGTATCCATCCATCCATCCATCCATCCATGAATCATCAAACTCGTTCCTTTTTTTTATGCTCTAGATAACAGATACATGTCCATTTTACCTGCAGATTCAGTAATGCACGTCGACTCCATCCTAGTCTCCACTGACTCGCGCCTTGTCTGTATTTTCCTCCACTCGTTCAAACCCTAGCGGAAGTGACGGCGCCTGATTCCGGTATCGGGCCTGAGGAGGTGACAGCCGCCCTCGAATCGATGATCCTCGGCTTGAACGCTCTGGAGGACGAGGTGTGGCCAACGTGTCCTGGCGACCCTTGCGAAGCAGATACAGGCGACGTCCGCAAGGGTGCCGTCACGCCAGAGATCTACGTGATTGACAGCAACGAACAGATAGCCGAACACCCTAACGGACAGAGCAAGCCGGGTCAACCTCGCCCAATCTCGGCTACTACTGACCCCGTCGACGACGTACAGACCTCATGTTTCGCCAGTACGGTAGGCATCGATCTCACCTGAAATTGGCTGAGCAGTGCTCATGTGAACGGTGTTCATAGATAGGCAGGATCAAATGCGCATACTAACATGTAACTATGGAACAGACAGACTTCATGAATTGAAATTAGGTGAACCAATAGCAAAATCAGTCCAACAGCCGAGAACTGTTACAGTACGCCCCATAATAGCGACTCAACTGAGAGAGTTGGCGAATTGAAAAAACTTTTTATCTAGGAAGTGGCGACGTGCGGGGGCCATATCGGCTGCAATATACGGCATTTACCCCAGTGGGGATAAGCACGATGATTCAACGCTTTCAGAAGGGCGTCCTACCCACGAACATCAAGGTACTCAGTAGATCTCCGAGCAGCTCAAGCCTTTCGGCGTCGACGGTCAGTAACAAGGAGAACGCAAATTCTACCTCATTACTATCGACGCCTGTTGAAAGTCCGGAGAGCAGCCCACAAACGATGTAAGTCTAGTTCGGTTGTGCTATTTTCAATTTAGATAATTTGGCATCAGCCGACATTTAGACCAATGTCTCGCCTCCCGGTTGTTCTCAATCCTCATTCGATCCATCGCGAAGTAGGCGGAAGACAATGGTCCTGCCTTAGTTCTTCGTCTCGGCTAACGCCTTCGCTACTTAACGCGTGCACGTTAAGCCATGCGTGCAGATCCCTGTCGGTTTCTTTGATTGTTTGATGGTGACGGCATGTTTTCCTGTTCCCGCTAGCCGGAAAAAGTACGTTATCGAGGAAAGCACCCCAGAAGACCTGGCTCGTCGACACAACCTCGCCTTCCCTGAGCCGCCAGCCTCGACCAGCTCGTCCCGCTGTGTCACGCCCTCGTGCCACAGCGGAAGCGGCAACCCAACGAACAGTGTTTTCTCCGTGGACCTGTCGCAGATGAAGTCGATGAAGCTGCTTTTCTCCAATGTGGATTCGACATGCGGGCAACTGGTTATCGCCTCACGGGAGAGCCAGTACAAGATTTTCCACTTCCATCACGGAGGCCTCGATAAACTGGCAGAGGTCTTCAAGGTGAGTACACCCGCACCCGCGTCGAAGGCCTGGCCAGAAACGCAACTCAGGCCTCTTTAGTGCAGAACGCCCTGGGGAGGTGAAAAATTGGGCAGATAACGTACGAAACATGGCCCAGTAGACAAAAAAAAAAACAGGAGGGGAATGACCTGCGTTGCCTATCGGAGCTAAGCTGTGTATGCTAAGAGTCCGATTGTAAGGTCGTGGACGTGAGCGCAACCTCGGCGAAATGTGAACGATCAGATTTTCTGCTTAATCGCTTTGTCGATCCCGTGCCGTTACCTAAAACCGCATTCCCACTTCTGAACCGTATAAATGGTTTTTTTAATGGGCGTTGCCATTCTTCTAGGTCTGCGGCATTTCAATGTTTTGGCAAGCCGGGAGGATTGTGATGCCTCTGGGCGTTGGCGTCCGGCTTGCCACAGTGTGGGGGCACATAAATGCCACGGGTTTAACCGTCTTCACATATTTATGTGCAAAGACGCATTAAACCCGCGATGCGAATCCGCTAATGTGAACGGTGAACGTTCATTAATAGGCAGCTCTGAAAAACTGGACCACTTATGGAAGAATCACTTTTTTGAAAGAACTCGTCGTCGTAGATGGATGCATATAGATTTTCGCATAATGTGTGAGATGTTAGATAGCATGAAACCTAGTTGCGGGAGCACGACTTCTATCTAGCATCAATATACCATCAATATCAACAGCACAGTCGAGTGCAATGCGATGTGAATCTAAATTCATACGCGCTTGTATGATGATTATGAGTATCTTATAGCTGGCATGCGGTATTAGAAAAATTTCTTATTCGTTATTAAGAGAAGACAAACTCTATAGCACGCATAGGTGGAGAAAATCTCACACCTTCTGTAGGGGAAAAAGCACGAAAATTGCTCTGCGGTTACAGCGCTTGACTTGCGCACTCAGACAATCCATCTCGTATCTAGTGAGTTCAAATTTGCCGGAACTCTGCGAGAAGTTTTCGGCATAGATCTCATGATGCGAATGCATCTCATTATCTCAAATGGTTTCGCCATTCGAATTTGGCGGGTCTCCATCACGACAGCCTGGCTTGCCAGCGTTTCTAAGCAGACCGTTCGGCGTTGGGCAACTCTACTCTCAACCGTATAAACAGCAACGGAATGGGACCCAGTTCCGGTCGAAAGTCGAGCGATTAGGGGAGGTCGGTGGCGATGATTATTGCAAAGATGATCGTGTCTTCGAGATTTTGTTCGCGGAGGCGTAACTCGTTCCCCCACTCACTTTAACTGTACCAGTGCGTCACGCAGCCAGACTAACATAACAGAGCACTGAAATCCCTTTGCCCCTACGCTCTCTTCATCAGTAGGCTACTATTCTCCTTGACATCAGAGCACACTATCGTTAAATGATTTGAGGAAGCCTATTGGAGGAACTACCATGTCTTACAAGGACGCCTACCCTCATTTTTCTCGATCATTAGAGGTCATCGACAACCCACTCTAGTGGAATGTGGGAAACGCAACACGTATCTCCTATCTGGAAAGGCCGTTTTTATTGTTTTTGTTTCCTTGATGCTGGTAGTCGGTGTCGTCAAAGATAGCAGACGAACCGCTATTCAGGCGCCGTCTCCCACTGAATTTCCATTAAACAGACCCTATATACTTGAAATTTATATATATTTTTAGAGCCAATCATTAGCCAGCGTTATATATCCTAGATCTGTCAATGGAAAAATATCTGCATACGATGCGCATAGCGTGGACAATGGAAAGACGAAAAAATGCGCGTTTTCCTCGTTCAAAAACCTCTTCTCAACAATCTTCTAATCTTAAAAATCTTAACTCCGGCCGCTTAACGTTTCTGAACATTGCAAAAATCGGCGATTGTAAGAAGTGTGAATCAGCCGGGAGTCGCGAAGTGACAGACTCCTATTTTCACGAAATGTAGTCCTGTACGGGCCTTACCAACCTTGACAAAGCACAGGGCCATGTGTGCTATGCTTATTTGCTCGTAGCTTTGATTGGATAGTGCTAAAAGATTTTTTATTGTGGCAGACTGGCTATGACGTCGGAACTATCTTATTCCTCGGATTTTATGAAGCTAGCCTTCAACAGGGAGATCCGATTCGTGACCAGCTGCCTCACCTGCAGGCACCACGCACTCGAATATCTCCCAAATTTAAGGTGGTTCAGCTGTCTCATGCATAGAGTCTTGATGTGGCGTGTCGGTTTGTATCGGTGTCTATGCGATTCAAATCGTATTAGGCAAATATCTGGGCGAGCCAATGTTTAAAACGAAGATATACGCACACGCCACGTTTCGTACATCATGATCCACATGTCATGACATTGGATATAACGGTCAAACACCTCAGCCAAACTGCAACAAAGTTTGAGAGATTTAGAGAACTCACACAATTTCGCACTGGGCCGTGTCTAGCTTGATGTATACCAGAATCCAGAACTATCGCATGAAATATAACGGCCAAAAGCAACCGTGGAAGGTCGTAACCGAGTATCCGAATAAAAATGCTTCTGATCTCATTCTCTTCGCTGGTCAGAGATCTCGGTCTCCCTAGACCCTCCCCCACTCCGAACTTATCCCGTCGAATAAGCTCTTATTATCTACGCACAACAGTCGAGCGCCAAACAACGACCACACCTGCCGTGCTCTACCCAGCACGGCCTACTTCAGTGACAGCGTGGATTTCCTGGATTTGCGTTTTTTTAGGACAACGTTGGCCTCCTGTGAGCCCTCTCGCCGCAACGCGGTCTGTACTTACGTCGCGGCCTGGCTGGCATTGCGCTTAGGTCGCTGGAGATATAATATCGAAACGTATTTACACCGACCGCGTCTGCTTAGCCCTTCGAATGCAACCTTGCGTAGAGGGCGCTTGCTGACGCGACGTCAGCGTATTAATGTTCCAGAAATTGCCGTGCCCAGTTGTTCGGATGAAGGGGAAAAACCTCGGTTCTCGTAAAAAAAGCTCCGCTCGCATGTTCTCTGTGTTTGCGTGCGCTGGTACAGTTAACCTAGCCCAATTGGCGATACAAGGAGTATGGCTGTAATTTATCCAGAGCCCACGGAAAACTATGGACGTTGGAAAGGACTTCGTCTTGAACACGGTAGTATAGCGGCGTGCGTCCGACTGGCATGTGCTTAGCGCTCGGCGGGTGGCACGGTCAGGGTGCGCATGTCCAATGGCAAAATAGCGTGGGATGGCGACTATCAGTTTTTTACGTCGAATGCTGATGCTCACGAATATGATATCGAATGCTGGGGCCAGAAGTCCACCTGACGCAGGAAAATGGACCAGCGCGATCTACGAACTGTATAAAGTGAACTGCTACGGTCGACCGCTCTAGTACTGTGGAAAATTCGCGCAACTGTCTACTTATTGTCTACATATTGTTTGCTTCGTACGCAATACGTGACATACATGTAAGACCGGTGTGCGTGGTTTGCCCGCTCGAAGTAGGGGTGGAGAATGTCACCTATTAACTGGCCATTGTCGTGGTAAGCTTGCCAACGCTTAGGTGGTCACGGCTGTCGAGCTCGGTGGCTTGGTGCATTCGTATGCGCCTTGCGACTGGAGGAGAGTTAAATGTTGGCTGATGGTCAGCTTTAAAAAAAAAGGTGGTCACGGCTAGTCTGCCCGGAAAAGTCCACAGGTTTGGCAAATTTCCGTCGTTAACTCCGTAGTGCATTTCGATAGCTGCTGCCGGGAGAGGTCATATCGGGAATATTCTAAATTTATTTTTAAACCATTAAGTTTGAATGAAACAATGAAAACTAACTGATCGAGCACACAAATTTAGTAGAAAGCTTGGGTAGGATCTTCGAAACTACAGATGCGACACTAGGTACTCGATACATTGTGCTATGTTCAAATAATCAGAACTGAACTACTACGACCGCAACAAGCTACAACCAGACTATCCGTGTTTTAGTAACAATAATAACTACTTTCGGTATTGTTACTTACTGCCTTGGTATAGAAGGAAAAATGTCAATAGTGCAAACTCTAAGGCCGACCCACATCGAAGACAGGCAAAGGCCCTAAGGCCAAGAATATCAGACCAGTCATTTGGTTCACGGATATTACCAGCCTTCAAAGGGCACGTGCTCTTGCATGGATCGAGATGAATTTCTACGGTCCAATTTCATAATAAAACTGAAAGTTCTAGAGTTTGCTCGTTAAACCTTCGCCGAGAGCAAATATATGTGTGCGTATACATACGTTTTTCAAGACAGTCCATTCTGTTGGGTCTCACCCCTACAATTTCAAGCGGAGAATTAGCAGAACCGCTTAGATGGAAGAAAATAGATTGGGATTCTGTCTGATGTTCGGCCAGTAGCCTGGTTCTTTGGAGTAAATGCAAACTGATTTTAAGGTTCTAGTTATTTTACCTTTAGAGCTACGTCGAGTTTAACCTTGATCGTACGTTGAAAGGAAACTAGTTGAAAAAACCGACTTGAAGATACATTTGTATTGGTGGTCAAAATATGCTCCATTCTGCGAAGTTACCACCATCAGCGATTCTTCAGAGTTAGCGCATTTGCCAGTGCGGGTGTAAACAAAGCGATCGATCGTTTAGTTACACATTATCAATTGAATGAGTAGCGTTATATTAAAATTAATCTAAATAAAATATCTCACACACATTTTTATCAAATTATTTTAAAAATTGGCATACCAATACAAATATTACAAATTTGCGACCCAAGCTAGTTACATAACGAGCAAGGCCGGAATACGTGATCCTTCGAATATATATATATATATATATATATATATATATATACTAATCGAACAGTATAATCTCATGTGTGCGTGGTCTTCAAACGCACACACTAAACTGCCAGAGTATTACTAAAAAAGCCGTGTTTAATCAATACTTACTACGGTTTGGAATCGGGAAAATAATTCTGTTGAGGTTCCATCAGTGGCAGTGGTGTCAGTAGACAAACAGCGATAGTGTCAGTTAGTGCTGAAAATCGAAAAGAATTTACCAAGCTTTGCCTTTAACCGGTGACAACGCCAAGCGAACCGATTAAAAATTCACCATTCGCTCATTCAATATTCGCTAAAGCTGTACTCTGCGCCCCTTTTCTTGGAGCACCGTACACCGTTGCTGGTGCCGTCCACTGCGCAATCCGGTGGTCGAAGGGCGCCGAAAACTCAACGTGGAGGAGATCATACATCAGACCGCCAACCAAATTCGGTTACTGGGAGAAGCTATTGAGCAATCTGCCGATAAGGGTCTGGCGAGTGTGTCGGCTCAGTGCAGCGCTCCCTGCAGTGTACGTATGATAAAGAAAGGTACGTGTACAGTATACGTACGAAATATTGCTCCATGCCGCCTTGTGGAGCTGTTCGAAGTAGTTCATCGGGCTGGCAGTTTCCTTGGCCCAACCTAGCCTATACAAAAGCTTCGTTTCTTTCGTGTAACGAAAGCAGAGACACCAACGCAGTATAGTTTTCCGCGATTCGTGTTGTCCCTGCCGCCGTCTATGGAGTACATTGGGGGCCAGCAGGATAGCCTCCTTGTGGGCCCCAGACTCCTAGCCCTGTATGGGGTGCATCCTGCCAGGTCAACATAGGCGAAAGCGGTTTGGCCTGGAGTCACCTTGAGACGACACCTCAGGGTCCATTTATTTGGATTGACACTACGACAGCTGCGAAGGAGAACTTCCCTTCATAGCCGGTACCACCCCCCAGACACTGCATCCTGTATTGTTGCACGTCACTGTTACTCGCTCATTCAAAAAAAGGTGACATCTCTGGGATATACGCCGCAGAAAGCGCCGTTAGTTGGGCAAAACCTTAGTAGAAAATCTCATTTCAGTTCTCTCACGATTACGGCAATCGAAACGCTACGGCTTACAGACCAGAGCAAACCCCCTAACGGCGAATGTGCTGTTGCAATGCGCAGATAACGAGGTACGAAAGCTCCTATCCAAACGAAGATTTCTTTGTCTTTGATATAGACAAGTGACCACTGGAAGAGGTTTAGGACGAAGATCTTGGCAGGGCCAGTTCGACCCGAGGTGGCCATTGCGTTCGGGAAATTTGTTCGCTAGGCTAATGAGTATTTCTTCTCGGGGTGACACCTATGTAAATCTTATTGGCCTCTGTGGACACTGTGCCCACCGTTATTTAGGCTAGCAGATCACTTTATCCAGCCACGAACGTCTGTTTTTGGCACTTTGCGGAGGCCGGTAATTTAGAAGTCAGTGGTTAACCCTGATTTAAGTAAACGCAACAGTGAAGCCGCAAGAATTCTAGCTGTCGTCCATTACATACGTATACGGTCCATTGCAAATGGCCGTGCTTTTATTTACATTCGTTTTGTAAGAGGCCTACTTGAGAAGAGGTATCTTTATAGTTAATTTTAATGGTCAAGGAAAACGCAGCTGTACGGAGAGCATGGTACCCACACGCACAAACATTCGCCAAAGGAAGAAGATTCCTGATTTGGGTGATTTAGTGGTCGGTGTACTATTTACGAACCGAAGGGATTCTACACACGTTGCGTTATGCATAGAAATTACTCAGTTTGTTTACGACTTTTGATTTACATGTCGGGGAGTAGCTATTTCCAATACTATGAGATGCTTGTCGCTCTAGCTCATCAGATTTGTATTATTGAGAATCCTGAGAGAAAGCTGCATTGATTCCTGTATCCGCCGAGCCACTACAGACCGAGAAACAACTTTTGGCAATCTGCTAGAGCCTGGTAAGCAGTCCACAGACAGTTATTCCTGCGGTCAGAGCCAAGACTAATGGTATTGTGTATCCGCAGTGATCGATGGGTTATTTCGCTCTGACAGACGGTGTTTCATAGACGGGGACGTATTCCCGTTCGTGCGTCGGTGAACCACTCAGATTCGAAATGAGGGAACGGTCAACACGGTTGACTAGGACACGACTGACCGCCACAGATGGGCAGGCAAGAGAGTAAGGACACCTGGTGACCTCCTTCAAGCCTTAGGTAGTTCAGATCATGTGGGCCTGCGTTTCTGTGTTTGAAGGGCTGCGATTTAAGCCTGGTAATTCCACTCGATCTTGTCAACGGCGTTGACAATCGAAGAATGGGGAAGAGAAGCGTCTCATACATGTACATGCATATGGTCAGTGTCTGAATAAATATACCAGTTGCTAGTTAGAAATAGCGTTACTGCTTGAAACATTTCACATAGTTTTTACATTTCTATATAGCTAGTATTGCAAAGAACGCTGCACAATTCCGCTGAATGTGTTTTTTACTGTTTTCTTTGGCTAATTCTCGCATGTAGGCTGTATAAAAGTGTCTGGCGATTCCGGTGCCGTCAAAACGAGGCCATAAGAACGTCTATTGAACAATTGTGCGTTTTAGAAGAATTTCTTTTCGATCTCTTTGGCATGGTCAAACACGTTCTCCGTTTGGCTCCAAAATAATCTAATTTTCGATTTTCTGAATCACTTGAGCTCGCTGGAAAGCTTCGGCCGGCATAGTTAACTCATGGGCAACGTATTGTGCGTACCTCAATGTTGGCTAAATTGCTTTAGAACAAAACCATCAGTGTAAGCCGTAAATTGGCAATAAGGACAGCTTACTTGTATTTATGACAAAATAAACCTTTCACGCTAATGTTCGCCCAAATTGTCATTCGAATATGGATCGTTGTGACCAAACGAATTAACTGAAAATCAGTCATCCGAGTTAGTGAAGAATTTCTTCGAAATTTTATGTTTCCTGCAATAAATGCAAAAACGACGAATTGCTAATATAGAATTTTACACACAGGCTATATGTTTTCAAGCGCCTGCACTCAAACCATAGGTATGTTGCTCGCAAAACGAAAAACGGTACCATGAACGTTAAATATTCGCTGATGGACAGCCCTAAAAATGCGGAAATATTAAACAATCAATAACTGCACACGAGGTTTGCGGCGAAACCTGTGCGGCGCGTATTCGCTTTAAGCTGACGTTGAAGTAACGCACCCGTCGACATTTTGCCTGTACTCCGGGTTCGTGACACGCATCGTATTCCGAGGAGAGCCGAAGTGACCGCCCAAACTCCCGCCCTGTTTCATTCAAATTAATTAGGCAACTTTTCCTTCGCCTTATGCTTCTAAAATCGGCAGGTTTAAAAAGAGGAAGTGTGGTACTGTCTGATTCGTCTGCTGAGACTAATCGGCTGGTCACGGTTTACCGTGCACTTCATTGACGGATTATTGGTTATGCAGACGAAACAGGAAAGCAGAAGCCCTGTCGCTCTTGGTACCTTGGACGTTAAGTTATCCATTAAAACCTATTTGAGTCCGTACACTGTTATGCCACTAGTGGATTTTCATTGGATTCTAATCTCGCTACTGTAGTGAACAGGTTCTCCTATTTGTGTACAATTATCTCCACCTATTGAAGGTATTCCTTGTAGGGTTTGGCTATAAAGATTGTGCATAAGGTCCAGCTTATTGGCAGCTTCGAAAAGCGGCGATTTAACGTGTGGCGCCAAACATGACCCAAAAGGATGTGTCAAATGCAATGTTATATAAATATGTTCTACATTCTAAACGAAACAATCACTTTTAGTTTAAAAAACGGGATCGTGGCTAAGAAAGCAGACTAGCGTATAATATCGCCGAGCTAAGTCTGCATCCGCGTGATCCCTTACCACAGCGACTAATCATTTTTCAATTGAGAAATCACAGGTTTAACTAACTGCGCGGTGGTGGAAATTGGTTTCTAGGCATTCAAAGTGAAAGAAAGCTGGAATTAAAGTGAACTTACTTAGTTGGTGCATATTATACTTCCCCGTTAGCTCAGACGCGACCGCAGGACCTGCTCGGAGCATTCAAGAGATCAGTGCTTTAAGACGTTAGGCGCCAGCTTGTCAGTGCGATGGATCTAGTCGGGCCGCAGCCATGTACAGGGGCACGTCAATGAAGTTGAAGAAATTTGCTGAGGTTTTAGGGTCTTCAGCAGCTGGTTTCCGGGCGCGGGGCATCCTCAAGAAGTCCAAATATGTCGCGGCCCATATAGAACAGGTTTCATCAACTGTTTCATTCCCGTGCTTTCGCCTTCATAGTGTCTCTCGCAATACGCATATGCCGAAGTTTCCCCTAGGTATCCGAAATTCAGCGCAACAGCACGACCGTCTCCGACTATCCTGTACAATATGCCGAATCTGTGCTAACGTTGCCTAACATTTTTCCTACATGATACCCTTAATACCTAGCTGAGATCACAATTGTAAATTGAATGCAGACGGCTAGCCAACATGTAGACGGATCCATGTAAAACTAACATGTGATCTCTGTGTGTCACATATATATATATATATATATATATATATATATCTGTGCTTTGTAGCAGCTTTTACCGCATTGAAAGTTCTCATTTACGCGCCTACAGTGAGTCGCAAAAAGGTTTCAGCTGAGAACTCTGTTAGAACACGTCGTATTTCTGTGTGACACACGGTCACCGCCCCAGAGCTAACGGCGTTTGACACGCTCGATGTCACTTTTGTCTTTTTCGTGCTTTTTCAGGATTTTGACTTCTTGATGAAGAGTCGCACGCAGCGTATAAAAGGATGTCTGGTGGGCGCAGAATCCGGATCGAAGAATCGTCTCGCCGATGAGAAATCGTCCAGCTCCACCGCCGGAGCGACGGCCCAAACTGAGCCGATGCTGTCACAGCTGTTCGTACTGAGCAAGCCGCGCCTTTCGCCCGAGGAGTGCCATCCCGAGGAGGACACTGCCCCGCTATGCGACTTCGATTTCTGGTTCTGTCACGAAAACGAGGACGGCGTGTTCGAAAACGAGTGCGAGATTCGGAAGGCCGTCTTCTTCCGAGGTAGACGTTGGCCTTTATTACGGGATGTAACAGGGCTGCAGTGAAAAGGGCGTTTATTTTCTAGCGTAGTTAGGGAAATTTTGTAGCATAACCAGTTGTGTCCACGTACGCAGAAGCTAACTCGTGCTTCTTCACTGCGGGGTCCGAGCCAGTAACTGCATGTGGTTTACGTTCCTTTGTTCATTCATGTAAGGTTTCTTTCGCCTTTCCCCGTGTCACTTTTTCCCAATTACGAAAGCCATCACTTGATCACTGAAGTCCAAAATCGAGCGGGCCAACAGTGGTTCTCACGATCTTCGACCGTAGCGGAATATCTCTTAAGTTATCGTCATTATAATTGGTGGTCCCAGACGGCGTGACGTCAATATTCTATCCTTTTTCAACCCTAGCCTTTGGGAAATAACGCTTCTTTTCGATTTGCTAGTAATGTATGCGTGAAGCGGCGGCGCCCGGGGCTCATTTTTCCATCCACGACTCATTTATGATAATAATAATAATAACAATATTGCTGGCAGTGACGCAAGGTACTACCGTAAAATCACGTAAGAAAGGGAAGCCACTATGGAAAGTATATGTGAGAGATAGAACTTGTTTGGCTGGAACCAAATACAAGGATGGGTGTTTTAGTGACCCTGTGAGAGTCTCGCCGCCATGTTTCTCTCGAGGGCTCGTATATAACAACATATTGATATATTCGTATATTATATTCGTATATTATAACATTAGCCATGTGTCATCGTTAGCTGACAAAACAAATATTCAACGTTCTTGGCGCTGGCCTCCCTTCTATGCAGGCGCTATCTAAGTAATGTGCTTCAACAATTTCCCAGAGCATTTGTAAATTTTTGCAGGCTTTGCTTACTGAATGCGTCATACTGTGCTCTACGGAGCCTTTCTCTCCTTCTTTGTTCCGGCAATTCCGCACGTACGAAACACTCACATAGTAAAGGGAATCAAAGCGATGGCCTGAACAATTAAGTGTAATTGTTCAGGCCATCGCCATGGCCTGGTCAGGTCCGTCGCCACGTTTGTGCTGAGTTGCTGGAAAAAGTTGGATCGGGAACACCTACTCGAGTGCTTTTGATGATACGTTCGATGTACGCTCATCTCAACAGTCAAAAATGGTCTCAAAACTGGCAATCTTGCCAGCCGGACCACCTCGTCCTAGAAGCACACAAACAAATAACATCGCCCTCCATCTCTAAGTGGAATCGATGAGAAGTTGGACGAATAGAAAAAGGACCAATTTTTTTTATTCTAACTTAGTGCTGTTTATCCAACTCCACCCGTGCACTTACCTGCCGCGTTTCGTGTGTCCTTCCGCTTTAGGAGTTGAGCAGGGCATTCGACGTCACGTATGGCCCTTCCTGCTATTCGTATACTCGTTCGAGTCGACGCAGGAGGAGCGTGACCGCATCCGCACGGACAACTACATCCACTACCAGGACATCAAGCAGCGTCGGCGACTCATGACGCCGGAGCAACGCGACAGATTCTACCGTGACTATGAGTGTACCGTCGAGAAGGACGTCGTACGCACCGACCGGTACGTAAGTCTTCAACTGGAAAAATCAAAGAAAATGATTTTAGGACCGCTAGAGACGGCATTTGAGACGGAGAAATACATTTTCCCATATGGAAACCTGCAACCTATACGTTGAGCATTTAAGAACTGATTCGTACATAGGATGGACAAAGGGAACTTGGAAATCGTTTTTCTGTGACTGCCGTATTTCCTGCCAAGTGTTCGCATTGCGTGACCGCGGAATCCGTGCTAGCGAAGGTAGGTAAAAGAGACGCTCCCCTTTGTTCATATCTTCAGCACACTTCTAAAGCACAGAAATAGATAGAAGGTGCAAGATCCTGGGCTTGATCGCGCTCAATCGAATTCATGCGATCTCTGCACCGCGCGTGGGAGCTGGGCTTCTGTCTGGGCGCTCGGAGTTGCTCGTCCGTCTGTTTACAATCAAGCGGACGACGTTCGTAAAAAAAGCCGAAGGCCTACTTGCGGGAAATAACTCAGCATGATCCTTTGCATGATCTGGTTTATAATGCGCGTAGAGACTTCCCCAGGCCATCCGAACACAAGTGACATTTCCAGTAAATTTCTTTAGCGCAAAATTTGCAGCTAACTCTCTTCGTCTTTAATGTCCATTATTCCTCGATGCAACATCTCATCCATTTAACTAAATCTTCTATTAGCACATAATAGAATTGTCATTGCCTGACACAAACGACCAAGCACTTCGCACTGTCAGTCATCCTCTTTATTCCACTAATACCGTTCGCCGAAAATTACAATCAGAAAAAAGGAAGCATTCATTCCATAGCTCAAACAGCGCCAGACAGAGAGGCAATCCGGCTATCGGGCAACAGTCCGCTCACTTCTTTCGGGAGGGGGGCCCGATTGCTCGAGCAACGCAATTGAGCGTAGGGGCACAGAAGCGAGTCTGGAAAGCTCCGGACTCCGAGCTCCAAAGAAACTTCGCCGGTTCCTCCGTATTTAAACTGGCGTGACCTGACAATGAGCTAAAGACTTGGCCTCACACGCAAAC